>JAQFYZ010000898.1:0-31037 GCA_034695085.1 Cylindroiulus punctatus
AGATGGCGCATTTTCAAAGTGTTGTTCATAAAGTCGCGTTTTCACACATAAATATTGAAAGCCATCAAATTTCAGTTGATAGACAACACACTTTTAACTCATCTTTATGCTTTACAATATTCAGTTTGTTGTTATTCGTGTTAATTTAATTGAAAAGGTTGCTTGGAAAAGTGCGCCTATAGTTAGCATGGGGATAGGGATATTTCGTCTGCTACGCATAGAACTATGCATCCCCCTTAAAGGTAAAGTTAAAGGTAAAGTTAAAGGTAGTTTTATTTTGCTATTATACTAATTTATTTATGGTGCTTCAACACTGTCGTACTCCTTTGCTACGTTGGTTCCAGTCAAGTTTACCCGTTATCAGTTAAAAAAACTGTAGACGTATAGCACTTCAAAAGATATCATTATATGTTGGGATGTTTTTCCTGAACTTAGGGCCAAAATAATGTATACTTACGACGTCCATTAACCACAGCAAGGATCAAAACCGATCAAACCCCTTTTTACTTATTTTGGATGGCCAGTGTGTTGTTGTGAGAATGACTGTCTCAACTGTCAGTACTGCTCGCTTTGCCAGCTTAAATACTGCTTGAAAGTATGTGCCCATCGATGTCATTCTGTCTATAGTAACGCCATTGGTCGGGGTGACCGAGGCATGTTGCTATCAAAGGTCAGCAGGTCCCAAGGAAATTTGACAATCCGAGAAAATTACCCAAAAAAATTCTCAGAAAATTGAAAAAAATTTACCTGGAATATGAAACAGCACAACGATAGGAATGTAATGGGTTCAGAAGCAGTGGTTTGGTTTTTACAGCTAAAATTAACTTTGCAAAATTAACAGGAAAATTTCAACTTTTTTTGGTTAGAAAAGCCAAAGTTGTTGATAAAATGAGGTGTGGATGTATGCCCCTAACAAGATTGGAAGAATGCGATATGCAAATCGTCCACATTATTGTAATGTTAAAAATTGCCTCAGGCAACCAGAAGCTCGGTTTAACGTAAACTTCATTTTGACCTTCCAGGCAAAATTGCTCTATACATTCGGTCATAGGCTACACTTAACAAATCTGGATCACAACTGATGAACTTCAACCCAGTGTTTTATAAAACAGGAATGATCACACATTGAATCAATTTAAAAACATTTAGTAAACGGTAGCTATAAATCAAGCCGCATGTGAACAAAAAAATTTATTTCTGTATAAATGAGAAAATTACATCAACTACTTCTACAGAATCGTCAACGTACATTTAAAAATGTATTGACAAGATGAAACTAAGACGACCTTCCATCATCCGACTGTGAAACCCGCGAAGAATCAGTAAGGGCCACACAATTCCATGAGCTTGGCAGGGTTGTGGTTGCTCAAGAACTTCAGCTGCTGACGTCCTTCTTCAGATTTCCCTTCATGAAACAACAGCTTTTTCAGAAAAAAAGCTACTTGCGAATGAATAATTGGAGCACTCCACCTGACAAGCCTGATAATTGCGTGTTACTTGAAATGGCAACGTGCGATGAAGCAAAAAGTCACTCGAACAGTGTTAGGGCCCTATGATTTAGGAGCATAATTTGCAATACTAGCTTTTTAATGAAACAGCACGGAATCCCCAATAGTGGCGTTACTTTTTTACGCTCCAACTTATTGATTTTAACTTAGGACGAGCTCGCGAATTTGGAAAATGCAGGGGGCTAGCTGCTCGGGAAATGCAAATTAAATTCTCCCATACACACATTCGCATTACACGTCTTTCAGTCGAGTGAGTGAGCACTTGATGGTAAATAATATCTTCTAAATTCCATCAGCAAAGAGTTATTCCATTAGCGAGGAGGCCCCGCATTCGAGTGTGTACCAACCACATTTAAATTTTAAATTTGATAATTGCGTTTAGATAGCAGCGCCATACAAATAGGATGGGGGAGGACATAAATCACCCACCCCCCCAATTTTCCCGAAATGCACCTCGTGCACAACAGCGTAATTCTCTGTTTCGTTGAGCAACTTGGCGCTTTCCATAGCAATTCAAAGCCAACGACAACACAGTCGCAAGATGTTAATGAGGCATCCGTGTGCGTATCAGCTCGAGCATAAATGAGAGAAAACAAAGTAGTTGAAATGCAGGCCTGCATTATCGGCTGCATTTCCTGCATTAAATCTTCGGAGAAAAAAATGTTGCATCCAATAATCATTCATTCCCCCAATACATCGCAGTTTACTTGGTATGTCCCGGATGATGCTTATGGTACATTACGTGCGAGCATCACCGGATAAAGATTGCTAGGTAATTTTGAGCTTCCGCATATAATCCTAGAGTTAATTATGCAGACGTTTAGTATTGTAATTAATTTGTGCGCGTTAAATGTCTCAGATTTCTACATTACGATTTTCAGTGGCGCAATGGCAGTTACGATAAGCATAAATGTTTCGCCATCAGCAAGTGTACTGTATTACAAACATTTTGCTTTGACGGATTTCATTGCAGCCACATACTGTTACATAGTTTAGTAATATACGAAGATGATAATGCACAGTGCGATTGCAAAGTCCTACCCTCTGTTAAAAAAAAAAAACAAATGTTGGAAAACTTACCTTTTTCCAACATTTGTCCTACATGTACATGTAGCTCCTTCAAATTATTTCTTTGCAACGAGGTGAGAGGGTAGCGTACAGCACGTGCGCGTTCGGAGACATACTGTACATGTGGTCCTTTTGTTCATTATTTACACACATGGTGGATTCGATTGAAATATTAATAAGCCCGTTGAGCAGCAAGCAAACAGGGGCACTGTCGACCGTTAATTACTATTTCAAAGCACAGACAGTACGAAGTTAAATGCGCCTACCTCTTTCAGACTGAATCCAAAGTCGGTCGATATAGTAATCGAGGCAACTGTTGATTTCCTTCTCTGTATAATTTTCAACTTCGATTGGCACGAATGGGTCAAACAACTCGAACCCCTAAATGAAGAGAAAATCAAATGTTGAAACATATTGTTTGCAGTGCAAATCATGCACCATATGCCCTGCTCCAATGTTCGCAAAATATGTATATTTCAACTCTACACCTGCCCCAGCTGTCGAGATGTATCCTTTTTTACTTTCTGGTGGGTTTTTTGGGTGTGCACTAACCTAACATAATCAAAGCGAAACTAAAAATGCGATTTCTCTGTTTCAGCTGCCCCCGAGCAGGGGCAATCACTGCCAGCCTAGGAGAAAATCACTTTGATGTCTATGGCGCAGGGCCAGCAGCTGAGTGTAATTAAAATTTTCCTAATTCTGGAACAAACACGACTAAAGCCTCTCTCTCCTAACCTTATCTTGAGCAACACAAAAGTATATTTTTCAAGTTCACCAGAGCCACCTCTGTTCCCGACGATAGCGCATAAAAACAACAGCCGTGCACAAGTCAGTGCGTTCAATCGTCAATTATTGGGAATGCACATTAAATATGATGAGATTGCACAGCTCACCACCTCTGGAGCTACACAGTTTGCTGAACCGTGCAGCGCGCATACAATTAATTAGCGAAAAAGGCCCTCATACGAGCTGGTGTAGGGAAGCAACTACATATGCAAATGTCTCCCAGCAGATTTCCATGGCACTAAATGATAGTTAAGCTTTTCCTCGAGTCCGTATTTCGCGATATGATTGGTGTACACCCAACTTATGAATGTGGCTGGGTGTCATCAAAGGCCCATCCCAGCGTCGAGTGCAGTTCACCAGAAAAGCATAATCTCCTTAGGCATGCCACATGTTACTAACTGATAATGTTGGGGAGCATGGCACGCATCAGGGTGACAAATGTGACATAAAAGTTTCCTCCAGAGGTCTTTTGATAGATATTATAGACGTCGGTTTTGTCGGAATGGGGGATGCTACAAAAGATAGCAACTGGAAAGTTGAACTTTTTTTGCTGCCATATAGGCCCTTTATTTAATAGAGGGGCATGAAAAGCATATCTAATTCAGCTGCCCCTCTCGATAGAGCTTCTAAAAAAAGCCCAATGGTAGGAGACGCCTTTTATGGCACTTCTGTTAAATGCAGTAAAACGAAAATTTGCTTAAAACTTAGAGAGCGAAATCTCGCAAGGTTCATATATAAAACTTTTACGGCCCCAGATTTCATAAATGTAAATTTATAGGGGGACGTTTGCGGTGGCGCTCGTATGCCGTGCCACAGATAAACTGTCTGATTACCAAGCGAGCCGAGCTGAAAATGATGTTATTTCCTCAATTTACATTGAATTGGTAATCTGGAGGGGGGCACACTATGGGGGTAGGAATTTCAAAAACGGTACATCATCCGTCATGGAAAAGAGAGACGTAGGTCGCGATAACAATAACAGAATTCGCGGCGAATAGCCGCTAATGAAGACAATTTAAAAACAAAATATGAAATGGTGTCTACGAGACCTGGCATCGCTATCGTTAACTTGGTGCTGATGCAGGATTTTCATTACATGTATTAGCCGAGAAAGTGTGTGAACAGAAAATCTCAGCTTGGAAAAACAGCCACTTGGAAGCAAACTATTGCACAAAATATTAAACTTTCACCACATTTGCATAAGAAGACAATTTCAAATTTTGGCTATGATTTCGAGCAGTTAGGAAAACCTCTTCGGACTCGGCACACCATTGTGGGGCACCATATAAACTATGATGACCATGTCAAACAAGGGTCGTTTACAAAGCGTAATTAATGTGTCATATCATTATTTTGTAATTGAAATGATATCTTAATCACTTATGCTAGCTCCAAAAGTGTTCTTCACGTAATGGTCAGACTGGTAGTGATTGCCTGCTGGTTACATGCAGCTAAATGAGAAATGACGTTCTTGTAGGTTACTTCTTATCTGGTTGGCTAGGTTAAGTTAGGTAACGTTAGTTAAAACAAAAAACTCACACAAAATAAGGCTAAATTTAAAATATAATATACACATGTTAAGCGGGGTAAATACCTGTCAAGGGTCCTACACGTGTACTTTAACGATTTAAATTTGGTGCTGCCTCAACATTTTCATAACACACAAAAATGTGTAGATGGGTTAATAGCATTTAGGGTACAGTGTACATCATACTTGTGCTCATGCTTTTTGGAATATCTTATATATGTCAACCTTTTAGAAAAACCACCTTTTAAAAATCGGGAATAAAGTGGGGAATAAATTATGTTTAGAATTTGGTAATCTCATTAGAAAAATGTTAGTCAGCTATCTAAAGAAGCATAGCTATCGTTATTCTTCAATGACAACACATTCCAAATTTTACCTAGCTTATTAAGATCTCACATGAAATAAGGGATTGAAATTCATGGCTTATTCGCAAGCCATCCTTAAAACAATTTGAATCCCATAATAAACCGCACTTTCCTTCAGCGGAAGACATAAATCTTAACCGTAATTCAAATAGCTCTTAAAACAAAGCTCAAGCATTATGATGAGCAACGTGCATACACATTACATAAAAGCCATATAATGCCAAACCGGAAGCATTGACAGGCCTTTCCCCTCATTTTTTTTTAGAAATTATCCAGTGGCAAGGATTTCCCTTAATGATTGCACTACTTTTAGAGCAATGAATTCCCAATGTTAGCAGCATGTGCCTCCTCGGAGCGCGCATATCCCTAATAAACAAAATGCCATACTTTCTAATAAATTCCCAAGGCAATATGGCAAAGAAAAAAATACGAATTCAGCACTTCGGTCTTCATAAATCATACTCAGAAAGTAGGCAAACTGGCGCCTACTGGAAGCTTTTCAGTGAACATTTCTTCAAGATTTGCTATGCACCACTACACGCTGCAATGTCACCCAGTGCATGTTCATAAATAAGTCGAATTCCTAAGTCATTATAGATTGCACCGAGCTCAAATAGAGAACTCGTTGGCAAAGTGAGGTAATTGTACAATATTTTACATAATGGATTTTAAGGGGACTTGGGAAAACCTTGATAATAGTACAAGCACATTCAACTGACAGCAACGAAACTATTAAGTATAATCCTGAATTATGAACACAACGAAGGGGTAAGAATGCTATAGTTTGTAAGAAAAACTAAAATATCATAGAAAAATAGCATACAATTATGTACAACAATACTCAGTTCTGAACTTATTGCAATTTCATAATATTCTATAATGCACAGATTATGAACATGTATATGTTGAGTCTGCTTGTCTAGTATACAAGAATGACACCCGCCCTATATGCTTTTTTAAAATTTATTTTGGACGACCTAACCTAAAGTACTGCCTAACTAAACTGTAAACTAAACTGACTTTATTGGGCTGCATCTAACTGCAGGGAATTTATGCCAACCTATGAGCCGTGTGGCGGCTCTGGCGCAGCGGTACGACTCTGGAGAAAACTGGGGAAGTTAAGCAACGCTGAGTGCAGTCAGTGGTTGGATGGGTGACCGTTCATTCTGCTGGCTGGCCACGGGTCAACTCAGCCTTCCATCCCTACGGGGTCGGCAAATGAGTAGCAGCTGTCTTTACAGTTGCGAAAGATACAGTGGGACTGAAGAAAGACGTGCCGACCTACTTCGGTTTCATGACAGCTTTGCTGTCACCCACTGGCTTCCCGGCTAGTAATGGGGGATGAGCACCCACACCCGATGCTTAAACAAGATGCAGAAACAAGTCTTAAATAGACATTTTTTCTCATTCTGAGGTGGGGTACATGCATTGCTAAAATTCAATGACACGATCAATTTTCATTTAGCTGAATGGATCGGTAGTTTTGCAGTTTTCAATTCTATGCAGACTTCTTTCATTTATACAGGGTTATTCAAGAATGATGGCACAAACGTAAATTAATGTCTTCTTAAATGAACCGACATAGCACAACCATCATAACAGGAATAGATATAAAAACCCGGTGATTCGAAGTCCAAAATGCCAAAATTGACTGTCTAATAATAAAAAACTAATTTAAATTTCACTTACTTGTTTGCCCAGAAGATATCGTGGTAAATGTGATTCACGGCAATCTGATGGTGCAGCTATAATGTCTACACTGGTAATGATGAGACCATTTTTCTAAAGACAAATGGAATTTATGTTATCGTACAGTCTGAAGTTTTGCTATAAAATTGAATAAAAAATGTATTTATAAATACCCAATTATGTGTCAATAAATTGGTAAATGCATGAATTAATGTTAAATCCTGTGCAATAACCTATGAAAAATAAAGTATTATCATTAAGTGCATAACTTTTAAAGGATTGAAAATAAAGCACTGTTACATAATATTTACCATGCTTCGATCCTCACGTTTTATTCTAGTGCCATAAAAGAAACAGTTGATTCCATCGATAACTGCTGCAACCTTGACCCTATCACAAAAAACATAGTTGGAATGTTAAGAATACTAGGAATAAAGTAAAATGAAACTCACGGATGTATTATAAAGCATGTTTGACAATGAAACTCGTGGATGTATTATAAAGTCTGTTTGACAAAGTCTAGATTTTAAATAAAGAATTACAGATGGAACTTACTCTCCTGATGTTGCTAATAATTTACATTCCTTTACAATAGCCCCCACACAATCAGAAGAAAATTTTGCTCGATTAATTCCCTAAAAAGTTTAGAAAAAGTGAAGGTTAGAGACATTCATTTCAAATTTGCGCTTGGTGTAAGCATGCATTTACCTGATCAATAATGTCTGTCAAAGGACTCCCTTCTTCCGTTGTTTCTCTCTGACTCCACGTGTAGGAATTTTTGATTTTAAGCTAAATAAACAGTTCATGCACATGAATACCAGTATATAAATGTTTAGATAAAAAAATCACTTTTTTCCTGAAGGATACTTTACTCTTCACATCAACTGTAATGTTTGTATTGTGTAAATTCATGGTATACATTAATTACCTGCTTCTCCTGCAATAATCTTTGATTCTGCAATTTAAATTGTTGTAACCAAGCAACTGCTTCAACAGGTTGATCCATTCGCCCTGGCTTGTATATCGATGGAGCAACTTCGTTTGGCAAGCGAACCCAAAGTGCCGCTAATAAGCATATCAATAACTTATTTGTTAGAAGGAATGATGCTCAAATCAATTATATGACTATGTGCTTGAGGTAGACGAAAAATTGAACATACACCAAGGAACATGTATGATAAGAAAATCTGGCTGGAGCGATAGATAATGAACAATATGAGCCAGACTAATAGTTTTTCCAGCTCCATGAACGCCATCTATTCAGTATGAAATTAAGGAGCAAAAAAACATATGCTGTGAAAACTTTTACACTGAAGAGAACGATAAGCTAAGGATATCCTCTTTGCAGTATATAAAAACATTTACTATCTATAGGCCTACAGCATTTTCAATTTTTATCTGAGCTCTGGCATTCTTATATTTCAGCACGCACATGCACACACACTTTCTGCTAAAAATAATCTATTCAGTAAAATACAATGAAAATAAAAGGATACACAAAACATATCTGTTGGCAGGATAGGAGAAATTGGTGTTTTTTATACAGCTAATGACTTCGAGTGCAGGTTTTCGGACCATAAAACACAACTCTGAAAATGTTTTGGTCTATAAAATAATTGTAAAATATTAATTATCATAAGGTAAAATTGGAGAAATATAAACATCATAATTTAAATAAAAAAATTAAAACCGCCCTAATTACCATATTGCCATTTAAAAAGTTCTTACCTTCCTTTTAAACTCTCTAAGAAGACCTCCAAATAAGAAAAGTCTTTTACTATCATCATCTGGCACTGCATAAAATCGGCCAATGTGATCAGCAGTGTGACCGCTCTGTGCATGATGAGGAAAATGGATATTAAAACCAAACGAATATACAGCGTATAGCGTATAGCCCAATAGTCACTATACATGTATATGGACCTATATTAAATTGTATTCTCCATGCAAAAGACCATTTCAAATGGAATAAAATAAATGTACCGGATTATTATCCAAGCATCTAAAAGGCGATTTTAACACTTCTTCCCTTGTTAAAACGCGTGGACTAGGTTGTGGAGGCTCAGGCATAGCAGTGGTGGTAGCCGTAGTTACATCTCCAGCAATTGTTCGAATGTATGGAGAAAAAGTTAAAAGTCTTCTCAAATGCATTTTGAATAACCTAAAATATTAAAGCAGCTTTGAATTAGGCCTGGCTAGGAGTGCATTTGCAAATATGCCCAATAATTGCGCATGCATGATCATTGCTGTTCATCGTTTCTATTTTATTGCAGAGTAATGATGAGACGAACAGGTGCGTTCAAATATTGGTACCCCCAAATTTTAAAAATCAAATCAGAAATGATGATATTTTTCCAATGATATGGAACACAAATTATTGGATTATCACCCAATAATATATCAAACAGCAATGATGATTGATGATCATCATTACTACATGTAATCATTTGGCTGCCACCCTTGATTCCTAAATTTCCAAGATGATGAGAAACAATTGTGAAAAAAAGCACTTTCAATAAAAGATCTTCTAGCAACTATTTTACTAAAGTACATGCAATACGAAATTATTGTGACCTTGTCACAATACGCTAAATAAATGACACCATAAGCTTAGGTCCGTAGCACAAGCATAGTCAGTCCTACGATCATAGCATGATATACAGCCTGTACAGTACCGTAGGATACAGCAAATAACGATTTTTTTAATTTACCTTTTTTTTGCGATTTCCTTGCCCAAGAACTCAATAGCAATTTCACAGTCGCGTACTACGATAAATAAAGCATTTAATACCTCATTGTAGTTATTCCTAAAAGAAACTATTAAATAAAACTTGTCTAAAAACACATTATAAACAGCCGAACATGAGGATGAAGAATGAGCAGCCGATCAAAATTCGATAGCCTTGCTCAAAAACATTTAACGGCGCTTCATCTAAATTCCCTGGTAAAACTATTATCGTGTCGTGACTGTCGTCAGCTGTTTTTGCGCAGAAAATATTTGGTCGGATATTTTTGCGTTGAAATTGTTTCGACAATTTGCTAATTTAGCGATGCTGAAGTTTGGTCCAAAGCACTTCCAACTGCTCAAAATATGGTAATTTTGTTTTGTTAGAGTAATGCAAAATGTAGGCCAATTTTTCTTACTAACCGTAATTTCTTCAGGGCACCTTCACTTAGTACTTTTCTCGGGACTGCAGGGATAGCAGGCCTTTATTTTACGGACTGGAAAGTTGTGCTGCAGTACCTCCCTTATTATAATACGAAATTCATCAAAGAAGATTAGAAGTACGTCGGATCTTGATAATTAATCTGTAAAAGTCGACGTTACCTTCCTTACCTGGAAAAATGAATTTAGTTTCAGATTCATGACTACGATACCTGTATGTTCATCATGCTGCTCCCCATCATTTGAAAGATTCTATACGAAATGATGTCGGATGGCCTGTTAAACGAACGTGTGATTTCGAGTAAAACCAATGTAGTTTCAAAGAAATGTATTAAAATAAGTTCTAGGTAATATTTGCATGTTTTCCATTCTTATTTTCAATTTTATTACTGTCCATTGAAATAGCATCGAGGAAAGAAAAATTATTAGTGGCTATTCGACTTTATACCACCTGATGTTGTTGTCTAACCAAATCAATAAAGGTGAAACCACGCATATAGTCATCATGTACAGTAGACCAACCTATCGTTGTGGATTTTGGGAATCAAAGACTATTTATTACAGGTAATCAGCTACTGTAACATCGCAAGCTACGCTAACATTTCGTAATACCAGGTTATGTCTCTTCCACGGAATTTCTTTTTTCAAGCCTTTTCGTAGATATGTTAAACGTGTCTTCCAGTTCTTTTCGCGTCTCAATCATCGCTCTTTGATGATTCACTGGTCTGATGCCGAAAACATAGGTGCCTATAACCAGCGTGATTCCACAAACGGCAGCTCCGCAGCGAAACGCATTCATATTTACGTGTGAAAGAAAATACACCTGCAATGCATAAGATCCCAGGTTAGGTGTTGAGTGAGAAGGGTGATCAAGTGTGAAGGTCCTGGTCATAAGCTTATACCGGGTATGTCCTATTTATTTTCAAAATTTAGAGACACCCCCCGCCAAATTGACCTACTATAAGATTTGCACAAACATACGATGGCATAAAATGGTTGTCAATAATGAGTTCCGTATGGTAGCTTGGTAATGAGATACAAAAAAGGACGTTGGATTTCACCTAGGAGCTACTTGAGACTTCTTGCCGCTTCTCTTCTACGTTAGGCCTTGATTTCGGCTTCTCAAAAATCGGTTTCCAAACGTACACACCAGAACAGACTCCCAAAATAGATGCTAGTAAAAGATGCGAAGTGGATACTTTTCTTAGCCGTCTAATAAACATAATAAATCGAAGTGAAAACTAAGAATGCCCCAGTAGGGCTAGCTGCTTATGGCTCATTCACAACCATCAACGAGATTATAACTCCTTTAGCGGATGCGCTATATCTTTTCGCACAAGTCGTCTGCTCAAACCTAACTACGCAAGCGCAATTGGGTGGAAACTGGTAATTTTGAGCTTGGCGCCATTTTGCAACTTCCTGTGACGTCATAATCTTGTGCCAGTGACTTCCGTTTGTTCTGCGGTGTGATAAATTTCCATAGGTGGTTTCATGTTCGCCGCATATTTTATGGTCTCAGTGATTTAAATAAACGACCAAGACGAATCCTTAGAGCTAGTTGGAATTCTTAAAATGTCTGGTTTTGATAGCAACCCCTTTGGTGATCCTGAAACCAACAATCCTTTTGCGGTAAGTGCAATAAACAGTGTAAGAGCTGTGACGTTTTGACATTTCTCCTCACCATTAGATATAGGGCCTACATGTACATTATGTTGTTCTTTCTCCAATCTATGTTAAATTTCAAATGGGATTTCAGCAATTTCCTGCAATACTATTTATTGAAGTTGATCCGGACAAAATTCTCTTATTACCGAATGTGAAATCGACTTTGTGGGGATGAAAATTTAATTTACGAATAAGTTGCACACCCCCTTTTTACAAACTTCATAGATCGCATAATTGCGGTTCAGTGCCTTAATACCACGCATATTATTGAAGTAAAATTAGTGGTTATGCTGGACTACGATCTTCTGATCAATATTTTCTTTCTTCATCGAAAATTCGGAAGACAATAAGGAATTTCGAACTGATAACATTATGTCTACTTTATCAGTGACGAAAGTGTACGAACCCATCCAGATAATGCAAGTTGTGATTGCATCAAATGTTTGCGAAAGGGAGTAAAAACAATGGTTATCATAGTAATGACCTTGGTTTGAACGTTTCAATTCAAAACAGTAGGCTAATGTAAAAAAATTTCAGCAAGTTAGTACATGCAAGGACCATGTAGGGAGTTCCCATAAGAATGGCCATGTATGGGCTGATACCTGCGAGGTTGGGTTGTTGAAATGCGATTTGATTTACTGATTAAGAGACTGGATATAAAGCTCGGTTACATGGCTTCTTACATGATTGTTTATATTCAATAAATGTATCAGGACCCGTCAGTTACTCAAGTCACCCAAAATGCTGCAAATACACAAAAGGGATTGGAAGAGTATAATCCATTTGCTGATCAAGGTTCTGGCCACACGCCATCTGTGAGTCGCTCAATTTCTGAATTTTATATTCGAATAAATCCTGTAGTTTTTGTAAAGCGTGTGTTTAAAAAAACTGATCAAAGCATTTGCTGATGCTGATATGTCATGTATGTAGAGGTCAAATAGCTGAATGTGCAGTTATCCGATCAACGGTAACATGTGTGATGTAAAATAGGGTAGGCATAACGTATGCCACAGTTTTCAGACATATCTAATTTCTTGAATTAGCTTTAGTGGTTAATTCGTCCTTAGTTACTGGACATACATGAGAGAAATAATGAAAATGCATTAGAACAGTGCTATTAATCTTAAAGCAGGTGCGTGGTGCTGCCAACCCTCCACAGTACCAACCTCCAATGACCCAGGGACAGTCTACAAACTACCCAGCAGTGATGCAACCAACAGCCGAGCCTCCACCAGCTTACACGCCCAATGCCCCACGAATCAGTACTGATGAGTTGCAGAGGAGACAAGAGGTGCTTAGAAAATTAAATGGCTGCAATCTTAATAAATATGTATGCCAATCGAATTTTAACTGCTTTAGGAATTAGAAAGGAAAGCTGCAGAGTTACAAAGAAGAGAAGAGGAATTAAGAAATGTCCCATTTAACTGTAAGAACCCTTGACAATTTACGGTGAAGAAACGTCAATTATTGTTCATACGAGATGTTATGATTTTGCAGCTCGCAACAACAATTGGCCACCTCTCCCTGAAAAATTTTGTGTTCAGCCATGCTTTTACCAGGATATTAATGTGGACATCCCTATGGAATTCCAAAAAACAGTGCGAACTGTGTATTATTTATGGATGTGTAAGGGTTATTAATGAAAAATTTGCATATTCTGAAAATCTTGCGCTGTGCTGCTGAAAATTTTCATCCCCATGTTTCATTTTCAGTTGATGCCTGTGTCATGTTTCTGAACGTCCTGGGTGGACTGGCCCTGTTAATTGGTGTTGGGGATGGCTATACGTTTGGCCTTGCTATTGTCTACTTTGTCGTTTTTACCCCATTTGCCTACATATGTTGGTTTCGACCAATTTACAAAGCATTCAGGCCAGTGAATATTATCATTTTGCATATTCTTGGTTTAAGAATTTCGTAACTGAAATTTGTCTTCTTATTTTTAGAAGTGACAGCTCATTTAATTTCTTCGTTTTCTTCTTCATCTTCTTCTTTAATTGCGTTTTGAAGGGGATCTTTGCAATTGGAATTCCCAGCATGGGAGCATGGTAAGAAGTTCTTATTACATTTTAATTGAAAGGAATCCAAATTTCGAATAGATCAAACTGAATGGAATCTGTACAAGCCTTGATGCTAGTTTTCATACTTATATTTGTAATGATAGTTATGAGGAAGTGGTATTAGTATCATGTAGATGCAGTATGACAGACCTGACGTTGATAATTAGCATAATTAATGTTGCCAAATCTTGTAAAACTTGCCAGTGAGCTGGTTTGAATGTGTTTCACCTTAATGGAAATGCAAGTGTTTTTAATGCTTACAGTGGGTTTATTCTCGGTTTAACAACTATACGAAACCCTGGTGGCGTGACTGGCTATGCTGTTGGTGGCATAGTTCTCATTATTGGTTTTCTGTTTGCCGTGGTTAATCTTTTAAGCGTTGTTATACTGCTAAAGGTATAGTCAAAGGGCTGAGTCATTGCATCATTATCTCAATCAGCATCTGTTGATAGTGTGACATGTTTAACAATGAAGTTTTTAATAAGAGCAATGATGAAGTGGGTCCTAGAATTTTTGAAAATTAATGAATTTCCTTTGAAGACTTAAAAAGTAATATGTAGACCCGATTAATTTCTCACCAGCAAATATGATTGTACCGATCCAGCTGACCACTGATGCCAATTTACTTTTGAATCATCAGTGCATTATTTGTGGATACAAGTGGGAATTTTTTTTCTTGTAATTTCTTTCAGGTTGTGGTAGCCTACATAGCTAATGGTTTTGTGCTTGGAGCATGCTTTGAGATAACATCCTTCCTAATATGTGCATGTTGGAGTGCATGTGCCATCATCAAATTGCAACTATAACAAATGCTAATTAACATTAATTTTACACATTCTTTTATCTTTAGTATATCTAAAAGAGGATTTCCTATATCTGCTTGTACATCTGTTAAAATTTTTACACATTTCTGTATAATTTTTATTAACTGACATGAGTTATACTGTAATTAGTATAACAATTGAGTTAATATTGTGGTCAACTATGTAAAACGTGCTAACCACTGTAAATCAGCTGAACAGTTCATAAGGTCTGATGTCGTAAGACTCATTAGCTTGTTGTTTTCGAAGGATATTGTTATACTTTCGAATTAAGATATGGAATTGGTGCTATAACTAAAGTATACCACTGTTTGTTTTTGTTTGCACACTTATAGTTTTAAGGAATGCACAGTTGATAATGGCTTTTATTTCGGATCTTGCATGAATGGTGTCTGTTTCATTTATTCAGTGGGTGGATCGTCACAATCCAGGCCTATACCCAAAATCTCGGAGCAGGAATATGTTCAACATTAGTGTCCATAGGCCTCACGTGTATGACTTTGGCTAACATATTTATGTTGCTCAAGGTAAGATAGAGCAGTCAAAAATTACTTTTTGCAACTTCATTTTGGACTATTTGAGTTCTATAAAATAGCTATTACAAAGAATTTTGATTGAGGTTGTGAAGGCAATTTGATGCTGCTCATTTGTCTTATTAAAATCATGAAATGGTATTCAACAAGTTGCATTCTTTTCAGATTCACAGAATTTATCGGAATTCGGAAGCAAGTTTTGCTAAGGCTCAGCAAGAGTTTGCCACTGGTGTGTTGCGCAATGAACATGTGCAAACTGCTGCCAGCAATGCAGCAGCTGGAGCAGTCAGGCAGTCAATGGCTGCCAACACCGGCAGCCGTTACTAATTTGCAATCGACAAGTTAAGAGGACTTCAGTAGCAGGTATGGTAATCAAGAAGATGCATTATTTTTTATCCCAGTTCATTGACTAAACCTTTACCTTGTAATTGGTGTATTGGAAAGTCAAATAACTTCAAATTGCTGTTTGAATCCTCCTTTAATTTGGTCCTTTTGTGCTCTTCCACAGATTAAAAAGCTAGAAGAGGTGTGCAGTGCAGCAATGGGGAATATTGCTCTACGTTTTTCTCTCCAACAGCAATTATCTCGTTACGTCAATTATTTGACCTGTAAAATACATAAAAATGATTCTAGTTAATGTAATTGGATTAAGAAATTGGTGGCTTTATTCGTTTTTCTTTTCTGCTTCTATCGTGTTCTCCCGTACCCTAAAAGACTAATCTAAGCAACGTTTTTGTAGTAATAAGTGAAGAATTCACATTATAGATGTTCATATCGAGGACGTGTTTTTGCAATAAAACTGCATTATTGATTGGTTATGCTGGTCAATTGCAAATATCTTGCCGATTATAAGTTCAGCCATGCACCGTTTTCAAATAACGTTTAACATTGCTGTTATGAGAGATACTTAAGTTCACGTGCTTGGGGTGAAAACTATTTTGCACCAATATTTATATTTTATGTCAATGTTTTACTACTAAGTTGATTAGAATCATTCATTACCTTGTTGCTGACCTCGAAATTTAATAAGTATTTTGTCGTTTTGATCTGCAATTAAATGTTGCTAAATTTTTCTTCGTAAGTCAATAAACGTCCACTGAAACGTGCATGGATTTGTTTCTTATTTATCATCAAATTTCCCTAATTGTCCTTAAGTTGCATGAATAATTCCTCCAGCTTAAATTTATGATTGATTTTATACAGGCAAGATCATGCTGGACTGCTTTTGTGGAAATCGACATCAACATCAACATCCAAAGATTTATTTATCATTCACTAGAGGTCAGGTGCTAGTTTCTTGGAATGTGGCTGGACAACTAAATCTATTAGCTGAATCGCTCTAATTGATTGGTCACCAATCTATATACACTGTATATAAAAAGACATACTATAATAAAAGCATAGGCCCAATACAACTATAGTAGAACCAAGAAGTGATGGAACTGAAGGACAGCCAATCAGAGAGATGTGGGTTATCAATTAGCGCTTCCATGGTCGAGTCTTCAGTCGATGAAAGTTGGCACGTGATTGTACGCAAATAGGCTCAATCAATCGCCAACACGTGATTGGACTCTATTGGTCGGCATATTTGACCCAGTTCCATCACTTCTTGGCTTGGCTATAGTACAAAACACGAATGCATATACATGTATCAGTCAGAGCTATAGTAGAACCAAGAAGTGATGGAACTGAAGAACAGCCAATCAGAGAGATGCGGCTTGTCGATTAGCGCTTTCATGCATCTTCAGTCGGTGAAAGTTGGCACGTGATTGTACGCAACTAGGTTAAATCAATCGCCAACACGTGATTGGACCCTATTGGTCGGCACATATTTGACCCAGTTCCATCACTTCTTGGTTTGACTATAGGTCCTGTGGCTGGATTTATTCTGCTAAATAGTTGATTTTTCAAGCAATTCTTCCACCTTGTACCTTGTACACTTTGCCCTCCGCGGGGTTGAACATGGCTGTTCAAAAAAGCAGATGACCTTTGACAAGTCACATACATGTACATGTATAGACGTAACCATAGGGCCTATGCGCGGCAAATTGACTTGATAAATAATTAAAATATTACCTTATCGAACATGAATCCGAGCGTTACATCAATCAAAGTAACAGCTTGCGGGACCATCATGGCTGGACTAAGCTGGTCTCAGGCTGCACTTCCAATTTCTCTCCGAGAACGTGCTTGACAACTACATTCAAATTTTGCGTCCTGCAACTATATATATAGTCAGCGATCTAGATGACCTTGCGCCATCTACCGGTTCAAAACGTTCCTATTGGCTAGTTTTATAGCCCCCTCCCGTTGGAAGGTAGTCAAATCAATTACGTTTTTGCATGGCTGTAGATGATAAGTATGCTATAAACAACCAAACACGTTTAGAAGTTTGAAGAATGAGCATTGAGGTCGCAGATTTGGCTGTCGAAGCCGATGAATGTAGCCTAATAGCATCCGAAGTATACGGTAGGTACGGTACCAGTACTTACATGTACATGTATAACAATTATAGCCTACTGTAATCCTAATAGCATGTGTACCCGAATGTTATGATCCTTCTATACCCACGTTGGAGGTATAGTAGGATTATAGTTCTGTCTAGAGGTCAACCTACAGTATTACATGTACGTCGTCATCTTGTGGGAAGGCAAAATATGATGACGTCCCGCACAATTAGGTCCCATTATTTTATACTATGCCAATATCACGCGATTTTATTGCTTATTTAGATTTGATCAGGACAATTCAAGATCCAGAGAAGTCGGAAACACTAGAAGAGCTTAATGTTATCAGCGAAAGTGGTGTCAGTGTCAGCGTCATCAAAGATGACACCTACTTGATAAGGATAGAATTCATTCCAACGGTACCTCATTGCTCACTAGCCACACTAATAGGTATGGTTGCAGTGTTATATATAGGCCCCTCTAAATAATCTAACTACTGAATAGGTCAATAATAATTAACTTCTATTCAGGATTGTGTGTAAGGACAAAACTTGAAAATGAATTGCCACAAAGACACAAGGTAACTAAAGTCAAGTCATGAGCTGTACATTTTGGACATTCTGCGACTGACCTACTGCTCTCACTTTCTTTTTAGCTGGACATTTTTATTCAGAAGGGGACACACTCAACTGCTGATGAAAGTAATTACATTTACGTTTGCTTGATTATATGCTTACAAATTGATCTTCTTCTTTTGCTTGTTTTTCAGTAAATAAACAGATTAATGATAAAGAAAGAACAGCTGCTGCTATGGAAAATCCATCTTTACGAGAAATGGTTAATAAATGCATAGAAGGTTATGGATAAGCTATTAAAAATGATTGCTGCGTTTAGTCATCTCAAATAAATTGATTATTTTTGCATTAATGATGAGACAATTAAAATTGAATTATATATTATACCAAAGAAATGTGTCATTTTTGCTTTGGTTGTACATTTGACGTACATTTTTAGAATGACATAAAACCATAATTAGTACATGTAGACCCTCGCACTAATTGTCATCACTATAAGATTCAAAGTTGAGCCATGTTACCTCAAAATCCACATGCAAATGGGAGCAATGATATCAATGGGGGTTATTTTAATTCTTTGTATAGGTATTTACAGTGGGCTAATCTCATGCCTGGCACAAATAAATGCATCAGGTCATTGGTGTTTATAAGAGTAGAAAATGAGGCAAAACAACCCAAACGTTTCGAAATTCAGAACATAGCTAGTTGCTGTTGTGCTGTGAGAAAATTACCAACTTTGCTAAAGGAATTACTTGAGGCACGATTCACATGCATATTTCAATAACCAAAGACTCACAAGCAGTGCATGTGAGAACAAAGTTGTAAAAAAATGGCATGACTCTTGTATCATTCAATATACATGTATATCCTGTTAATGCTGGTAAAATCGATAGCATCTTTAAATGAAATCCAGGGTCATTATAGCAGGCAAACAACCTGACACCTGCGTCGTTTTTTATACATGTAATGCAACACAACTTATTAAACGTTTAAGCAATGCCTCTAAAGAAAAACTAATACAGTTAAAAGTTCACGCAAATCATTTAATACACGTTGAAGACAACAATGTGCATTAGACAATTTGCAGCTCATTTTTAAAAATAAAGTTCCTTAATCTTTACAAAGTACATTTCATCACAAAATCAACTGCACTTTCCATATACAAGAAATATAACCTAAAAAATGGCACTCAAATCTCTTTCTTTAATGTTTACGCATGAGAATGCTGATCAGTTAATCCCCAAACGTGAATAAATAGATAACTAAAAGAAAGACTCAAATCAAATCAGAAAAAAGAGCTGCAGTATAAATTCACAACTTCACCATGGAATTGTCTATTTTCTTTCAAAAGGTACATCATTCAATTTTATAAAAAAAATGAAGTTGATCAACCTGATAATAACTGTCTTCTGGTTAGCATAGAATAGTATAACATCAATGAAATAGCAGCATAGAAAAATCATAGAAGTTTACTATAACACGTGATGTGTAAAAAGTTTATAATTTTGCCAGTAGTTATTGATCCATCATGCTAATTTAATTAGACAAATGCTGTCAAACACACATCCGTTTATAAACATTTTCAGATATTTCAATCTCATAAACAAATATAGAGTAACCAGATTTCGCTAAATGTAAGCCTGTTCATCAGTTTGTAATCTAAATTAATTAATGCGAAGTAAAAATTAAAGGATAAGAATGGTATATAAAAATTAAATAAGTATATTGGAAATGTTGGAAAGAACAATGACTATTCTTAGATTTAAATTTATTTCAATTTCATAATAGTAACACTTGTCTGTAAGACTTCAGCTCTAAGATTAAGTTACATGTAATTGTAAATTTCTGTGAAGTAAAGATGAAACAATGCATGCTTAGGCTGAGCAATTTTAACAGATAGTGTCTTGTGTTTAAATCTTAAACAGAAATGTGCCTACATCTGTGTCAGCTATTAGGGTTGCAGACATACATGTTAGTATTACCTTGCCTTTGGCTATTACACTAATTTATTGTATACCACAAAGGAAGGATATACACCATATACTATAGAAAATATAAAAACTGACTATGATAAACGTCAACCTAGCTCTAAAATAACAGTTAAATGGGTAATGCAAAAAAAAGCATTACAATAATAACTGGTAGTTTCACCTAGTTCATGACCTAAACACGCTAGAGGATCTGCCATACCCCAAAGAAAAGCAGAAAGAAAAAATATGACTTCCGATAGATACTGCAAAACATGAACAGGCAACGACATCATTGTGTGGTAGGTTCACACTGACCACAGATTAATTTCCAAGACAGCAGGATGGCATATTGAATGGCAAATCTAAGAATATTGTGGTATACTTTAGAACAGTTCCACACATTTTGGTATAACCCATAAAGAAAGAAGTTCTTTCACACCATGACAGGTACCAAACCCTCAGCTATTACGTGAGCCCTGCTGCAAGCTTGCTCTGCACCAACGATGTTTTTCTGGTGGGGAGATTGTCTGGAGTTGGAATTGCCTCACCAGTTGGTTGAGGAACAACTGGAATGCTCCTCTTTTGACCATTTGCTTTGGCCATGTTATAATCACCAGAATCAAAGTATTTTTGCTGAATCAAGAATAAAAATTCCCTTAGAATTGGGGAATCAATATGGGGACGGATGACAACAAAGTGCTGATAATTGACATGTCGAGAAAAGTGTTGATCTTACCCCTCGATTTAATCGTTTCTGCAAAAACGTGGTGCCGCCTGGCTTCTTTGCCGCAGGATATTTGGCCTTCAATTTCGCTTCTTCGATTTGTTCCATTCGTTGCAAATTCAGCTGAAATTCAATACAAGAAATCGTAGAGACAAAGTTTGAGAACTTCATAACAGCCATAAATCATACGGGGCAATATCTCAATGCAAAGGACTTTAGATATTGTGTATCAGGCAAAGTGACACATGAGTAACATGCTTCACATATAGCACAATCTTCACATCAAGAAACTGATGAGTGATGAATCGTGTGCTAGGGACAATGAAACTGAGGATAATTGGTCAGCGACTCAAAACTGCATTAAATTTGTTATCATTTCAATTGACCTTGGCGCACTATTCATCACTCATCAGTTGCTCGAAGCAGAGGTTGTACATGTACATGTAGGCCCCTATTATCAATGTAGTTGATAGACTGCCTGACGGAATATTCTTGCCAAGATGCACAACTGATTTATATGTGCTGCTTACACACGGTTCTACAAGTTTGAAAATGTGTTGTCACAAGCTGATTCACATTTGGTTTGCATCAACACTGAAGTAGAAATCAAACTATTTATCAAATTAACCAAGAAAATCAGTCAAGTAGGCCTAATCACTGTTTTACATATTGAAAAAAAAATTACGCGAAAAATAAGCATATTTGCATATCGATATTCGTCGAGACCTTAGAACGATTGTTTTGAAACCCCTTCAGTATTGTGCAACAATGGCCAACAAGCGTTTTGTAAGAATACAACATCGTGTAAACCTGGTGTAAACGAAAGGTTGCTAAAAACAGCGCGTATTAAGGTCGCCTTATGTTCATATGTTTACAAGCATACAATCAATATGCCAGTGATATAACACAGCTATGTCGAAACACGTTTGGAAATGAATGTAGGCTAGAATAGAACAACCAAATCATGGTCACCTGGTTCATTGAGCGAATTCAAAATTTATACGCAACTCACTTGTTCAGATTCCGATGCTTCTTGAACTCCCGAGTCCTCTTGACTCCCCTCCGTGTCTTCAATTTTAACTGCACTTTCACTCGACATTATCATACGGATTATTTGTGCTTTTAAACTTAGAAGAACGAACAAAACCAAATACCTAGATGGCGGTTACTAGAAAATAAGCAAAGCGAAGATAAATCATTAACGCGCATGTGCAATCCTGTGGTTGTCAGCGCCACTTGAAAGTCCTGAGTAGAAGCGCCGTTTCTACTACATTCAAATTTGATTTCGAAAAAACATTTAGCGGTTTTTTTAAAATGAAATCTACTAATACATGTACATCTGGAAAAATTTTGAGTTTTGAAACCCTGAAAGCCGGGCATCTAAATGAAAATAAAACGCAGTTTCATAATGATGATGACTCTAAAGACTGTAGATTTTCCAAGGATGATGACTCTAAAAATATTACTAGTATTGAGTTTGCAAGGAACGAGAAATAATGTACATACATGTACATGTATGTAGGTCTTTTGATATTCAACACTTGAAAGCAGTAAATGGCAACACAAGGTTGATAACGAGGTTGAGACAAGGTTAATAACGTCAATCAAAAGGCGGAGTGCATATACTGTACATGTACATGTACATGTAGTTGTAATTACCAAAATTACATGTATTCACAAAGTTGAATAGATCTGTAAATTCTGATCACATCAAAATTGCTTAAAGTACGAAAATTCAACGTAAAATAAATACCAGCTCTTCGTTTTAATAACAATGAGCAAAACAGTGTTAAACGCATACATATTTGGTTCATTAATGGGTGTACAAGAACTATTGTACACTTGTTTGAAGTACAAGTACAAGTCACGCATAAAACGGAGCCTGTTGCCAGCATCACACTGAAAAATCGCTGGGTTCCCTTTGAATGTCGTGGAGACATGACACTTTGTTAATTGAAAAAAATAAAGATAACTATTGTTTACATTTAAGCATTATTTCATGGAAACAATGTAAATGAATTAAAATAACAACGATGCAATAACTACACTGTGGAACTCAAAAATATAAATAGCATTAAAATATAAAGCAAGTGGAGGAAAGAGCTTGAAGTTTCAACTTGTCTGAATACATGGTAAGCAAATAGATTTCTACATTCTGATTTTATGAGCAAGTTTATACTTAATTAATTTTTAATATAATTAACAACGCTTCATTCGAAATAAACTTTTCGGTTTTGGCTGATGCTATAGGAAAAATTTGTACTTATTTTTATACACCCTGATAGGCATATAGGGTAGAAACGATATTACCGTAGGCAACAAACCAACTATACGTAAAGCAATAAATAACTTCAGGTCGTAATTGAAATTCAATCAATTGACTAGGCATACCTAGTAATATCGTTTGTAGGATGAAAATTTGAATGAATAATGTAATATTCAAATTGAATTCAATATGTGATTTAAACAGCTCTACTAAAAAGGACAGCAGACATGTCATCTATCGGACAATTTAATGTAGATAAAATGCATAGATTTCAAAATAATAGATACAACTTTAGCGCATATAAATATTTTTACTTGGGGAGATTATACAAATTGAATTTGTGTATGGTATAACGAAGCACAACACAAATAAATGGTCACACCATGAAAATCAAAATTTTACATCGCACATGTTTTGTGTATAAATTCCTCGTGGAAGATTCTCTCAGTTGTAAGAAAACGTCAATTCCAGTTCCTGTGCATTTCAACCATAAAAATTCAAAGCTACCTCTCATAATGAAAATGGTAAGTGTGCCGCAATTTTAATGGAGAACAATACAGTCAGCTGAGAAACAATCATCTAATCATAAATCTACCAAGCATTCGCAGATATTTCAAGGCACTGAACATGGCTCATTCAACATTGGTTATGGGATGCTCCATTAGGACACAAAACCTTGGTTTGAATCTACTGTATGTAATCAAAACAGTAATGATACCGCTCGCTATGTCCTCCAACTTGCGTGAACCATCGAGGCATACCAGGAAGATATTTGAGCCCGCATATCGTAATTAAGTTGCCAATTACCTTGGAGCTCGTGAGAATCTCTCTATGCCCAATATAAACACTCATCTTCATCAAATGTAAAGTTGGGACAACCTGCATCCCAGTGAGTGCATCTGAAACCACCTTTTCGGGGCTTCCCGAACTAATGATGTTCTAAACTTGGATTTCTTCAAGAATTCCAATGTAACTACATCAGGCACCATCAGCCACCCACAATAATGGTCGAGAACAGCAACGATTGTTTCATTTTGTTCACGGCCCATCACTAGAACTCAAAGACGGATGTACTTCTTGTACATTTCTCGAACTTGCTCCACTCTCATCTAAAAATGTCGAGTAGCTTGGGGGTAAAGTGGATGGCGTGTAAGCTGGGGGTGGGACATCTATTGGAGCCACATCCGCAGGTGTTAACAACGGTGACATGACTGCATGCTGATCTGATGTTCGAGCACCTGATGTCAAGTGGCACGGCGACGTAGGCACAGGCGTGCACTCGAACGATAAATCTGGATTTGGATCAATCTAAAGAGTATATAAACACCGGACAAACAAGTTTTGAAGTATTTTCATGTAATTAATGTAATTTTCAATCTAAAGAAATAAAATCAAGTACCTCCGAATATGCTGGTGGAGGGTGATACTGATAATCGTGCACATATGCATATAGTGGCGTGTAACGTGTGTCCCCCATTAATCCCTCTTCGCCTTCGGCTATGTCAACAGACCCTTCAACACATTCGGCATAGGAAGGCGGGGCTAATAAGTCGAAGTACAAAAACAAAATACAGTGAAAGCCCTTAGGAAAGGATACTCAAGTTAAAAATTTATGCAATTTACGTTCAAGCGGAGGCAGAGGAGTTTCCAGTTCTCTGTAAGCTGGAGCTCGAGCCATGAATGTCAAGCGAGTGTGAAGCACAGCATCTAACTCTGGAGAAAAGCCATAGCGGTAGGTTGGCCGAGTACGGAAAGGCATTGTCCCAATCACAATAGGTAAATCCACTGTCAAATTGTAAGCACCAGGAATTTGCAATGCAATCTACATGTAAATGCAAGTTAACTTAATATTAGTTTGAATTTTAAAATGTCAGTTTCAAATTGAGTCGTACTCATCAACAATGCAGTTTCAATACTTCAAAAATCAAAAAGTGGGTTTTTCTTAAAAGCTTGTAGGCAAGCAGTGATTGCCTGCAGTTAGGGCAGGCGAAATTCAGAAATTGCATACTTATGTTAGTCAGGGAAAACAATAAATTACTAAGCTATTCTTGGATACTGGTGTCGGTCTTATATACAGTATTACACGAGCAGTGGGGAAATAAGCATACATGTACACAAGAATATTTTGGGATATAGCCTAGCATATTCTCTGCCCCAAATGTGCACAACATCTTAATACATGTATTCCAACCCTACTTGTCAAGTATGCGGGAATTACACTTGCACTAGCTACAGATTTTTTTGCTTCCATTGTCAGCTTATGAGCGATGAGGGAAAGCCCGCCATTTTCCGTGGCTTACATGTTCAGGAAAAGGCATATTTTTTGGGATTACTTGAAATTATGCCCTGGCTGTAGTCCAGCAAATTCCGTGCTCCAAAAGCAAATTTTTTTTATTTCAACTCTACTCCTTCAGTAGAGTTGACACACATACCGTATACATGTCCATGCATATATAGTATACTGTTAAACGTGTTTCTGAACATCCGAAACAGTAGAATGTAAAGTAAATCACAAAAATATACTTTTTCCTGATTTTTTTTTTCTGAAATCGCAATAAGTCAATACTTTGCCTTAAGGTTTTCACTAACGACCCACCTGGACTGAATAATCAACTCTTATGAGGCAACAGTTCAAAATAGACGGAGACACGGCTGGGATCTTTAAAAGCTGAGCATCCCAAATTGCAGTTCGACCTTGTTGAATCGCCACTCCTGTGACGACAGTAAATTTGGTCCGTCTGGATCGGGTTTTACCGTTGGCTAGAAAAGTTTGCGTTTGAAAAAGTATGGCGTATGGAATGATGGTTCTTTTGGATAAGTTTTCAAAGTCCGCTGTAATGGCTATGCTTTCACCTATTGAAACAAATCGTAAAACTAAATACCTGGCATGACAATGTATCCAAATAAACAAGTAGTTTAACATACCCGGACAGTAGCCTCGTCTATCTGTTCTGGCGTATAACGATATTGGTCCAGAGGTGCAACACCAACAGCATAACGTACTTTCGACATGATTAAGGACAGGCGTCTAAATTGCATTAATAAAATTGACTAAATTGACATCATTACAATTACACTGAAGTTGCTATTCCATTATGTGAATTCACGTAACTAAGCTAGCCAACAACAAAAACAAACATTTAATTAAAATAAAACAAAAGGATTAAAAATTTGTACGAAATTCACGAAAATGGAAACGCTTATCAAATACTGCACCTGCGTGTAGCCACAGTATACCGTACCAAATATTCGCCCCTGTTGATGTCGATTGGACTAATAACAGTAAAAGCTTTTTTGGCAGTGTGGTTGAATGACCAGAGTTTATCCATTTCAGCTTTTAGCCAGTATCTAATGCTGCCATGTTTTCCTTCAAATGATGTGGATATTCCACTAAAATGCATTTTCCAAATTAAAATTAATTCACTGCTCCAAACTGACATCATTACTACAACATCATTATACAAAGTCAATGTACCAACCCTGGTGGAAGCTGAAAGCTAAATCGAAATTCATGATGCCCTTTCTGTAGTACATCTTCCAAAATTCCATTTTCTGGAATAAAAAGGACAATGTTGTGAATTTATAATACCATGTGTATATGGCATGGTATATACTAATACATGTAAGATGTAAGAACAACAACATAAATACACGTACAACATATTCTAAAAACTTAATTTTAAAATAGTTTAACTAGAGGCATATAACCTAAGCAGATTCGGTATCTAATATATGAAAGGATGCCGTACAAGCACCACTGTCCGGACACTGTAAGCCCAGTGCCCTATACAGAGCACAACATTCTTTGGCAGCACAAATGCTTAAGCATTCCTAAATTATTCAGGTATAACTTTAATAAATAAGCGCCAAGCAGCATGGGCTATTTTCGAGTTTGCACAATAGCATCAGGGAGAATTAACGAGCATTTGAATCATGTTGCTACCATAATTCGTTTTCTTATAAATAATACACTTATAAATAGTGTTATTTTTAACACTAGGAATAAAGTGTTAAAAATAACACTTCATATATTTTTAAGCGCCACCATTGTTTACTGGTCAAATGTTTACTTTTCTGGGTGAGATTCAGAACCAGGACGCGCATTATAAAAGCAAATTTGTGAAAATTACATCCTCACTTGAACTTTATAAGATGTTAAATCAAATCGTTTAGCTGATGCTGCACTCTAAATGTGCACAAAATGTTTTTGTTTTTTTTCATTTTCGTCTTCTAAAAGTTTTCGAACGTTTGTCTTACCGAACATAAACTAACCTGAAAATGAAATATAATTTCTTAATCGGGGTATAAAGTGCGTCACACTAGCCAGCTTGTAGGCTTGCAGTGATTGCCCCTGTGTTGGGGCAGCTAAACAAATACAGCTTTAGCTTAGGGTAAGCACAATAAAACGTACATGGAAAAAGGACAAATTGAAACAGCTATATATGTATATTGTGTATTTCGTGATATTTGGAGCAAGGACAATGGCATGGCGTCCAAAATATTAAATACGAAAAATCATCGAACCTCGTTCAATAAAGATACTACGCAAATAAACAAATAAACCATTATGCCTTGTCATTCAAAACTTCAAAAACTTTCAATTTACAGGAGAAAGAAGGTTTGTAAATCGTTTTGCCATTCTTTCAGAAGGGATAAACCTACCAATCATGAGAAGACATTGAGGATCCAACATATGTTGTTTTCATTGGATTATATACATGTGGGTCATTTCTTCAAAGACTTATGTTTCACCGTGCAAACTTTTATGTATTGGCATAGCCGAGCATCACAGCTTCACTACACAGGTTCACCTCATCGTACGTTTGATCATGCCTTATTTTCATTCACCCGTCCGAGGGACATTGATTCGCTGCTCAATTTAATGAAACACTACGTTTACGACATTTTGGGTGTAGGTTCGTGCATAGCACTTTGATGAGCGAATGATAATAACAAATGCACGCAACCCACTTTCGCTTACTGATGAAATCCACTGTACGAGCCTCGTCCTAGAGCTATCGACAAATTTTCCCTGAATTTTATGTTCTGCGTGGATAAGAAACAGCCGTGATCTCATTACATCCGAGAGTGCGTATTCTAATGGTGTGATAACCCAATTGACCGCATTAAGGTCAACACAGACTATCTCTATATTGCAGTGACTGCACGTGCAAAGAATGCCCGGGCTCACTCGGGGTTTGGTGAACTTGTTAACTACTAAATGGATCAGTTTGATTTATGGCACAAATTAAGGTTTTCAAGTACGAATCCTAGCAGTGGTCCAGCACTGGTAAAATCTAACTATTTATTATTTTTAACCTTCAAATATTATGTCATCACATTGTCGTGATTCTCACACCTTCCCCCAGTGTCAGCATTCGTTATCTTTTTCGATTAGCTAGAGCATTCTTTGGCCAACCCCCTTCCCTCCCTCACTTCCATCATCACCCATTGAAAAATTCATGCAGAATTCTGCAGAAAAAAATTTCGCGGAAATATTTCTGAAGAAAAAAATTATTTTTCTGCACAAAGTTTTCCGTTTAAAAAATATGCAGAAAATATTACAGAAAGATAATATTCTGCAAAAAAAAATTCGGACCCAAAGCATTCTTCAGAAAAAATTAAAACCGCAAAAAGTTGTGCAGAAAAAATTTGGACCCAAAAAATTCTGCAGAAATAATTCGGACCCCAAAAAATTCTGTGGAAAAAATTTGGACACAAGAACATTTTAAGGAATAAACGATATCTACAATTACATACATGAATATATGTGCTAAAAATTTAAATAAATAATCAATGCAATTACCATTTTCAAATACCAGTGTCTCAGATACGAATTAATCAAGATAGCTAAAGCCAACTAGAGCTGTTTTTCCACAACTGTCTAGGTGACCATGTGGGTAAGGCACCAAGCTGTCAAACAGTAGACCCTTGGTTCGATTCCTAGTAGTGTCAATTTTTATTCACAAGACAATGGCAGAAAATATTCTACAGCAATACGTATGCACAATTTATTCTACATATCATTTTCTTCAGAATTAACTTTGCAGAAATAGTTATGCACCGTTTAATCTGCATAAAAAGGTATCAATTTTATGCAGAATTCTGCGTACACGTCTGCAGAAATAATTCTGCAGAAAGATTTTTAATAGGGCATCCACCTTGAAATGATGAAAATACTTGAACGTCCCTATGGTGAGGACTGAATTTTCCTTACTAATTCGTGGTGAACAAACTTGGCTAATTCGTGCACATCTGACCACATTGTTGAGCATTCCAAGCAACCATTTTAGGAGAACTATTTTGCCACACTCGCTCCAATGACCCATATTTGCAATGCTGGAGCAACGTGGCAAATTGCAGCATTTTTTCCGAATTTCTTTTTCATACGGCAGCTCCTTCGGCGCCTCGCGCATCTTCGGGGCTCGGAGTTAAAAAGGGGTGAATTATCTTAACAACCGAAAGGCATGTAGGCCCACGGTGTAAAGTGAGAAACTAAAGTTTTCATCACGTGCCAACGGTGCCATCGAAACTTGTCAGTATGACGTCACCTGAGGATGCTGCGCAAGCTTGCCGCAGTCACAGCGCGATAAGACAATGTACGAGCTTCTTTGTTTATAACTTAATAAAAACGATTTCTCTTCCCAAATATGGTCCGAGTTGGCCTCCCGTGATAAACACGTTGATGAAAGAGGTTAATCAAGGACAGAAAACTCCACCCGCGTTGCTCACTCGGCATACCACGGCCAGGCCCAGGCCCAAAATAACATATCCGATACACACTTAATCGTCGGTTGTCAACTCATACTGAGAAAGAATTTTTGCTGGCAGCAGCCAAATTCATAAGACTTTCGATGAAAACTAGCTTATCCGTGGTGAGCCAGGCGAGCTATAGCGCCACTATGACAACCCATTCTTTGCTATAACAAACGTTAATGGCACCTTGGGAACGTCCCGATTCCCCTTTCGCTCCACATTTATAACATTTAATGAGAGCTATTATCGCAAATTAAAAGCGTTTCCAAAATAGCCTACCTGGCGTTTAACCCAGGTGCATCTCTCGCTACTTTCTAATGAGATCAGCGCGAGTGAAGTTCATCTGAATAGTAGGTCTCACATTAAGACACGGCATGAATCTGGCAGAGTTCTTGAAACTATGAAATAGTCTTATTGTGTAACCATATATAATTTAAAGATCTGCAATTCAATCTATTATTTCTTAACTAAAGGCATTTTTTGGAGCAGGGAAATAAATACAAAACCATAGCCAAATCGTGCCCAAAATTATATTTAAAGTTGTACACTGTACATAAATACGAAACTTGTATTGGTACCAAATCCAAATTAATTTTTTCAAAGGTTTCAAATCCAAATTCATATTCAAACTCACATTGAAAACAATGTTAATTAGTCAAACCAATTAGAAAAATGTGGAACGTTTAACTAGGTAGGTTATGCAAAGAGTGACAATGTATTCTAACGATTAGTCAGGATAAGGATGCGAATATTATACATGTACAATTGTTTATCTTTCTATATTGAAAACTATGAACAAGGCGTGAAGTTTAGTGCAATGATGACAAAAGCTGATGATAGGCAACGGATATGTCACTATTTAAATATTTCAGCGGCGAAAATGAAAACAGTGACGTCAACGCATTATGTTGTCCTATCGTCTAGACTTAGCAGGTAGGTAGCAACCGCACAATCCATCGAAAATAATTAGAAAAATAAATTATTTGTTTGCTCACTCGTGATCGTGAACAAGCTTCATTTACCAGAGAAGGCTTAACCCTTTCAGCCCTGCTGGCTCATTTGTGAGCCACTCACTTTCAAAATTCCCTGGCAAAAAGTAATGGCGCTATTGCC
>JAQFYZ010000899.1:0-30961 GCA_034695085.1 Cylindroiulus punctatus
GTAGTTTTCCCTGACTCTCCCTGACCATTTTGCTCTTCCCTGACATTCCCTGACTTTCCAGGTGCGTATGAACCCTGAATTTGACCAATCACGTGCCTGCTATTGGAGCATCAAATTCAAATGACATGCAGACGTGCACAGATCCCGCGATTATGCATTTGAATGAATGGAACGCCAACGAGAAAAAACGAGAATCTCGTGATATTTCATCTTTTCTCCCTCTCGTGCGGGTTGCCATGACAACGAGTCCGCCAGGATCAGAACAGTCTGCGCAGGCGTCTATTTAGCATCGTTTGTGTGATAAATATAAGCTCGTTTTAACGGCTGGCTTTTTGCTGGGACATTGAATTACCCAAACATCTGCTCCTCACTACACCTGGTCATTTGCATCGTAGAGTTAGCTAGCAGTTGCCCATATTGTGCAAACACAATACCCGGGAATGTCTGCTGGATAAACGCTCAATGGGATCGTAGCTGGGATACCCAAATAGTGCTTTGCACTTCGATTGTGAGCCATTTCCGATCAACGAATACTGTATGTTCGATAATGTTGCACGGTAAGTAAATGTTTGCTTTATAAAGAACCAGCATCGTAAATTGAGTAACGTTGCAAATTTGGAAAACGTGTACTCAACCGCCAGTCTTTGAGACAATCTTTGTTGCAGACACCCGGTTAATTATAGGCCGGCATGATTCATCCTTTAATCGATAAATCTAAAACCTGCATCCGTTTGGGCAAGGCAAGTTCAGTGCACAAAGTAAATTAGGAAATCGAGTAATTTGCATCATGCAGTAATAAAATGTAGCAACAGAACGATGATTTTCAGAACGTTGTGCATTGACCTTTTTGCTACAATCTTTGCCTGGCATTGCGCCTTACAGCACCGTGTTAGATCAACAAAAAAGGCTACTCGACTGTATACGGAAAATAAAATTTCATAATGACCAGCACTTTGAGACAACTAATAATTGTTTGTCAGTCAGTTATGTCTAAGTTGACGACAGTATATGTGTGACAAAATGAAGAAGAAGAAAAAATAACATGGCAGTGTGCATAAAAAAGATGTCCATGTACATGAATATGTAGGTTGAGGGGTGTTTTGCATAATGATTCAAAAATTATGATTGGGGTTCAGCTTTATCCCAATACAACTTTACCACTGGTGGCATATCAGCATGGATTTCAGCTAAGTAAACTTTATTGTGTTCGAGAATAAGGGATATACCCCCACGACCAGTGTGACATCTACTGAGAGTAAGATGCAAAATGGCCAACCACCTGCATTAGCTAGAGATAGCACAGGTAATATGATAATATGAGATAATATGATCTGGATATCCTTTTTGTATATACAGTGTATGTTTTATTGTATTATTATCAACTGGGTGAACCCACCCCCACCACATGGCTTCCCCCCCGACGCAGACTGTGGGGAATTGAATTGAATTGAAATTAGATTTTATTAGGCTGTTAAAGTAATTTAAATAAATGTACATGTAGATACATTGTAGAACCCTGGCAATGTTTTATCACGACAGGCATGGCCGTCGCACATTGTGACTCCATGAAGGCAAGGACAATAATTGAATCTAATATAATAATTACTCGTTATCATTTACTGTAAATCGCTTGCCTTAGTTCACTCCTAGCCATCTCCATCCATTTTAACTAATGTATGTACCCTCATCTATTTATGTGGACTCATAGTTTACGAGCCGAAAGTTTATGCTTCAGAACTGTTTAGTAGTTCAATTATAATGTCCCGATTATTTTTCGTTAGTTGAGACTGCTCTTATCAGAACATTAATGCTGAACATGTTTTCTTGTTGAAACGAAAATGTGACTTTTATCAAATCATTTCTCAAGCGTGTAACTCACATAATGCGAGTTTTCGGTGACCTACAATTTAATTCTAGTTCAATGTATTTCGATTAATATGGACTTGAAATGAACCGCCTAACCGGCCAAAAGTTAGTTTCGTAACCCTATTTAAGTCGTAACATGTTAGCATTTGTCCTGAGCATATATGGATTTGTGATGCATGAGGTTTTATTTTTATTTCAATCGGCATCCAAACAAATGGGGCAATAAATTGCTGAGAACTGACCTGAATTCCTTATATAAAACGATTGCATTATTGTATTTAAAAGTTATGATTGTTTCACTAGCTCACTCATCGTGCACCTCCCTTTATTGGGATAAAGAAAAACAAAAACCTTTTGTGTTAATAAATAGAAGTAGGCTCTATATATTAGAAAGTGATAGCCCATTTATACGCACTGTTTCGTTCTTTAAATGGTCAGTTTTATCCACGTGTACAGTTACTTTCGTGAACATTGTACATGTAATGGTTGACCATTTCGATAGTGTGCAAAAATTTGAAATACAATGAATTGCTTCACAACCGGCCTACGACAACTTAAAAGAACGAAGATTAGTTTTGGATATGGATATCAAGCAAAGTATCAGATGCAATTATTGAATGTTGTGCTGAAACAAAATCGAAAAGCCCACACAAAAATAACTTCAGTGTTACCCGAGTTTATCAACAGGAAAACGCAAAAAAAATGTTAAAGGTCAATGACAGCGCTTTTAAAGAAAACTACTAGTAGCTATAGGTCTATCTACAACTACATGTATATTGTATAAAGGTATGATTATACCTGGATGCAGGGATAAAAAACCTTCTATGACTAAGAACTCGTTTTGTTACACTGATGATTAAAATCCTATTACACGTCCATTTAGCAGGAAAATTTGACAATGATTTAACGCGAACGGAATGTGCGCATAGAAAAACAGTCAAATTTGAAGGTTTGTTTCGTTTAGGCCATAGCAGTAGGTATCTTGACCCGTGCCCGCTAATTGCGGCTTCTTTTTTTTATTGCCATATCGTGTATGTAATAATATGCCCAGGATTTGGCATGATAAGTCCTGTTGCCATACTTCATTGTAGCTGGCCAAACTCTTACGAAACAAATTTATTTACAATGAACGCATAAAACCATTTCATTTATACAAAAAAGACTAAGAACCAAACAAAAGGTTGAACGAAATATTAGAAATTTATATTTCGATCAATTTCTGAATAGACTGAAACTGAATTTCTAAACCTTTTAACTTTAAACAGATGAGGCAATTAACCTGGACTTGATAGACAGCGCCTATTCTCTTAGTTTTAGTAGTATAGCGATGTCATATTTGATGTGATACGACATGTACAGTGTAAAACATTTCACGTGCATTTCTCGACCACATCGAAAACTCGTCCTTTCTTTCTAACGGCTAAGTTCAACAAGACTTTAAATGCCATTAATTCAAACGCATACTGCATTATGAAGTTTCAACCGTTTCCATCCAGAGTGCAAGTTTCGCGTACAAGCTTTCTAATAAAAAACGTTATCGTGCGAAGTTGAACAGATGCGAGCAACATGTTTTTTAGGCTGTTTAGTCATCGTATCAAATGGGATGTTATATTTCATTTTCCCTGTTCGTGCGGACAGTGAGGCTAATCTAGCATTATTGCAAAGACGTAGTTGGAGCAGGTCCGTCCATGGTGCTAAGGCAGAAATATTTGAGCTAAAAAGAGGCTGGTTGGAATGGGGATTTTGAATATTTCCTATCACCCCTAGCAGTCAGGTGCACCCTCTCTTGCCTCTCGCTCATTGGCTATCGACTCCTCATGCTCATACCCGAATGCATTCGCGTGCTGCTCACGTTCGACAACAGCACACAGACAGAACCCGTCCTCCAACGGTCCAAGGTTTGCTGACTGGTGCCAGTTATCTCGCACATTTCGATCGCAAACTTTGAATTTTCAAACGATTTTTGCACAGCTAACAACAATGTCAGTTACAATACAGGCATATATGGATTAATTCACTGTGTGTGGCACTTGGATTATCGTTCATCTCTCAGAATCTCTGGAAAACTATCAGTTCGACTTCGAAAAATGGAGTTCCAGTTTATCGAGTCTGGAAGGAAATTCTGCATTCCGAAACAAGATCAGTTTGTTTTGGCCGGGCTGCGATAGTATCGATCACCCGTATGCACTTTTGCCTAGGTAAGAACAAAAATTGACAAACGCCTGATTAGTGTCACACTATATAGCGGCAAGCCTTTCTTGGATGGAGTTCAAACCTTGAATTTCGCCTCATTTCGAGCGAATTTAGGTGACACACATTTGCATTACAGTATGCGTATACGCTCGTACGCCAACCATGCATGCACTTCTGTTGCATTTTCTTTCAACATTTTGTATGGTGAATTTTTTTTTTTGCAATTTGTTTTCATGAATCATCCCATCTTCGGTGTTACTTGATTCAGTCAGCTGGATCTTCGCCGACATATTTAGTTCATATGCAGACTTTAAAATATTGTAAGTTAAGTAAAACACGCGTGTAAACTTGTTTACATCACATCACTTGTGTAAACTTGATTTAAACTTCGAAATAAAGTTGGTTTAATGTAAGGCACCCCAAACCAAGCAAAGCCACACATCCAGTCTATGTATACTAGTAATGCATTCGATAATTGCAGGCGACATGTAAGTTTATACAGTGTATTTAGTAACGTGGCAATTTCTCGTGTCCACAACACGCTGTACACGAGAAGCACTTTTGCATTAGAAGTTCAGTTTGAAAATCCACATATGACATGGCCCATTGAAATATTCAAGCAGCATCTGACCCGACCCCCTACCTTTTTTTTCCCAAAAAGCGTGACTCATGGGAGGGTAAAAGCCGTACCAGTTAAGCGTGCACCCTCTTTGATCGCCGTGCCCGCAGGACGACTGCTTTGCTTTAACCTTTCCAAAATGTCATCACACCTGCAATGCACTATGCATTGTTCTAATTGAGCAGACATGATGCGTGTCAATGGTTTCAATGTTCTTATTTTTGTACATTGTATATTGTATATTGTAATAATTTTGACGGCATTCGAAATTTGCTTTAACCATCAAAACCTTTCAACAAGGTTTGAGCAATCAAGTCAAAAACCACGTTTACATGTATGTTCCAAATTGTTCTATCAAAACACTACTTTTAGTCGCACAACAAAACTTAGCATTATTGGAAATATCATTCGTCCACCCCCCTTCCCGGCGATTCAAAAATCAACTCAAGCAAATGTGTGTGCACGCATTACTTAGAATAAGATATCTTAAAATCTGCATTTAAACATAGCGATTGTTTCACTCAAGTCTTATGTTGAAAGGCTAGCTTTCTCTATGCAGGAAGACCTAATCTGTAAGCTGAATGTAACTCATTGGTTGTAGCTCAGTTTCTATAGCAGCGTAACCTCACGTAGTTGAAAAATGTCTAAGATGAAATCTGCGGACCGTGTAAACAACTTCCAAGTATAGGTGATTGCAGCTAGTTGTTGTTGAAAATTGACTTAATTACGAAAACTTGCATGGCAAGTTGTTGGTGAAAAAGAGTTTCCTTCCCCATTCATAATTCGGCATCGAGAGCCTCGGTTTATAATTTATTTAAGAGACATTGAACTTGTCGGGGTGTTTTCCCCTAGGGGTCCCTCAAGTGTAATTTCTCCACCGGTTTTCCTGCACAATGTAAATGTCCTCAGTGACTTGTTTTGCCTGTGCATTTTGACAATTCCTTGTACTTTCGTTTGTGTACATTCAACATAAACAATGAGAGCCATTATTATTAGGGGGATGGGGAATTGCATGTGTTGTGAGAGCATCAACCATATGGATAATGTTACAAGTACCACCAATACTCGACCTTACCCCTCAGTTTGGCCTCCAAAACGTTTGGAACAGGTTTCAAATCACAAACGAGACTGAAGTCGCTAGGCATTTGTGCAGTTTAAAACAAAGGGTACTATTCAGACATTAATCACTTATGACAAATGTTAGCCTAACATGTGAATATTCTTATGGCACGAGCTATGATGACCATAAAAGTCCTGCCACAGGGAGTACCGACTAGAATCGAAAATGGCATCTGCATGGAAAACCCTCAAGATGGCCACTGATATCATGTGATCAAATCGCCCATCAGTGCTAAAGCGATTGCATTTTGAAGAAAGTACAGCTTTCTAACAATCTCGGGTGATTTTCTACAGTGTGGAATAGTCGGTGATTTCTTATCATGATAAACTACTATAGTATACCAGAAAACACATCCAACTTTGCTCGATTAAAATACTGTACATGTAGTTGAAGATAATATCGTTGTCGAAATTCGTAGTAATCTGGATGTGGTTTTACGGAAATGCATGCTCACACAAATAACAGGAAAATAACAGTGAATTACATGTAAGTACAAGGTAACGGAAAAATAACAGGAAACTGAACCTAGAATTTGCGAGAGGAGAATGTAACTTCCAAAGGAAAATACGAGTCGAACAAAATATTTTGAGAAGCCAGCCACATGTGGAAATATCGTTAATATCTTTGGTTCAGTGTTTATCGATCGAGCTGGTAATTTGATATAATTATGTTAATATTAAAATGGAATATTGAGTTTCCATCTATCCAGATATTTGCGACCAGACATTAAAACGAAATTGAATCCCAAGTAATTTAGATAAATTGTGACTCAGTCATTGAGCATACAGTATTTAACGAAGTTAAGATTGGCTATATTTATAATTGATATAGTGTTCGGTTTCGTTTATTTTAAAAGGGTGCATCCACACAGACATAAACAAAAATATAGCCTATCCTAAATTCATTCTGATTAATACGGTAATTAAGCTATGATTTTTTAGCAGAAATAGTTTCCTAACTAGCATCTATTTTAATGTCGTCGATAATGGGTGGACTTTCTTTAATTGGCTATAATTAAGATTACACCAACGTCCGATTAAACTTAAATATAAAGAAGTAACCCATAATCCGTGGAACTGTGACAATTTTGAGGGTCTGATGTACATGTAATAGCAAGTCTGGTGTTCCTCTCCAATGACAGATATTGGTGGCCGAATCTCATATTTATTCATATTCATCATTGCAGAATGAATTGAGATTAGGCCATCATTCCCGATCCGTGGCTGCAATGGAACCAGGGTATTAGGGGAAAATGTCAAAAAGTTATTCCCGAAGTTACAGAGCAAGATACTTTCAGTTACATGTACAGAAATGTCACACGCGGCTATGCAAGAACTTTAACAGATAATTTTTACAGAATGTTAATACCGTAATAGTTCAACTTTAACCCCACGCTAATTGTTTTCACGATAAATAAGAAACCTAAATTTTATTTGACTATAAGCAACGACATGCTTGGAATTTTAATGTCATGTTTAGCGATAGTATCATGGCGTAAAAGTTGAGGCGAGAAGGGGTACCACATCGTGCACTTTCACCCATTATTAAATCATAATGTATCAATTTGACTACAAGCAGTGTTGCATGTCTGTAGGTCCAGTGGACGCTGCACTGGTGAGGTTGAAATGATATATTGATCGCACGCGTGCCACTTGGAGGGTTATACACATGGTGAACATGACCGTTACGGTCTGTTGGCATGGTTACAGACGGTTCCAGCAGTTGACATAGCGCCCCCTATGACATACAACGAGGGTTCGTTCAGAAACTGCATACAGTACATGTTAGCCTGACGGGAGTGGTAAACGCTACTGTTGGGGTTCGAACTGAAGGATTGCCAGATGCAATTTTGGGTATCGTATTAGGGCATAAGCTAGACGAAAAAGGGGCAAACGTTATCAGGGTTGTGTTTTTGTTGCTCCCCATATGCTCACCTATACAGGGGGCCCAAATACACAATGCCATCTTACGTGTAAAACGCATTTGCTCATACTGTGATATGTAGTAGCACGAACGTTTATCATCAACGCTATGGATTCTTCGTGACTGAAATGTTTTTATCCATTCACGGTTCGGCCTACATGCACATGCGCTGGACCACTTTTTGATATTAAAATTGAAAATATTTAACCTAAATAAGAAATAAAGGAAAAGTAACAACCTCACTGCACCTACATGTATTAGGAAACGTAGGCCTATCAGAAAATTTAGCTGAAACCAATAAGTTTCACTCGAAGATTCGGTTAGACACCCTGAGAGCTGATCTCAAAGTGACAATGTCCTTAACGTTTGTTTGTTTTCCTCCTTTCTCAGTGAGGTTGAAAGATACGTACAGTGTAGATAAACTCAAGCTAGACACGTGCAGTATGCTATAGTTCTTCGTCAATATGGACCTGCATGTGTGTATAGTATACTATAAATGTTACTTTTCCTTATAAGGAAAGAAATGCTGACAAACAACCACTGATAGGGTTAAGGTGAAATCGCTGACCTGAGCTTAGTTGTTGAAAATATATTTTTCATGACTGGCAGAACAAATATTGATCCGCGCATAGAGGCTATCTATACATACAGTAGGCATACTCGTAACTCGGAAACAAGGTTATAATACCCCGATGTGTATCGCACGCCCTGTATAAAAGTTGTGACAAAAGCGTTCGTATCCATGAATTTGTTAAGTACACTGTACACTTGATGCTGACCTTTAATTGCTCTCATTTATAAACCAGTGTAATTTTTCGATGGTTTCACTCGAACGCCTAGTTCTCCTGATGTGGAATGGCAGAGGGTGCAACGAAATACATGTATATGTACATGTAATATGTATCAAGAGAAAACTATTTTAATTGCGACAATAAACTTAGCATAGTTAATCTGCTATTAGCGTGCGTAATGACAACGCTACTATTTTAGTAAGCCTAAGGGAGCTCAACTCTCGGGGTGGGCAAATTGAGTATCGTTTTTTTTTAAATGTAGAAAATGTATGAAATGATTTAATCTCGTATTACGAGCGTGGATGTACATGCAAGACGTCTCTACACAGAAGTAAAATATAACAGCTCTGGTCGCTTCCTTAGTTCGTAAAATTAAAAACTCGGTTCTGCTCTTCCCCACTTTCCAAAAGGTTAAAGACCTAATGATTCAAAACCATGATTTGCTTAATCCAAGGGTTTTTAACTCTCGGTAGACCGTAGATAGTGCACGCTACGCCTAGCTCTCACCCTTTGAAAGTTTCTTGCTCTGGCCTAGCATTTTGGCCAACCAAAAAAAAGTAGTGGGAGTTTCAAGTTTTTTAAATGAACTTCTTACTTAATTCTCTCGTATTTTGAACGTTCGTGTGAAATATTTCCTCGACGGGCTTCCTGCACAAGCCCACCTATAATGCAATACACGAATTACTTCTGCCACCAGGAAACGTTTGGTTGGTATAAAAATGTACGTGTATCAAATGCAATTTGCATGACACTTTAAAAAAAAAGGATATTGTGACGTAGAGCAGAGCAAATTGTGTCCACCATTTTGCGACATTAACCTCAATTCGGACTATTGTCATTATTATTTTGTCGATACAAATTGTTCAATTTTTCGGGACTTCTACCCCTGCACAGTTGTGCTCATTGTTCAGCTTTAAAATAGCAACTGGAGTGGACGCATTCTAATTTTGGAGCATCCCAGGAGATTACATAACTGAAGCAGGAAGTAAGTTTAAAGTAGGGAGAGTAAATCCATGAACCCAAAATAAAGCCCAAAAAGCTGCTTGAAAAACGAGAATTTGAATGCAAGTTCAGCATCCTTTTTCGGAGGACAGTCTCTGCTGGCAGCTGAGCAGACCTTGTGATATTTAGATTGCAGTCGTCCGTGATTTTATTTCGGTGCAAGTAGTGGATTCAAGACGTGATACATCACGTCATGCAGCCTACGTTGTTTCTTTTTCTTATGGGACAATTATAAGAGAAAATGATTTCACTACTAGAGTCTACTACTGTACTTCAGCCCGTAATCCACTTTGTGAAAATGACTTAAGATGACCTAAGCTAAGTAAGTAAGGTCTATTTACCTTTACTTTACTGGTGGGTGTTTTTCAACATTGTCACACTAGGTCATAGACAATGAAAAGTAATGCAAACCCAGATAGATAACTTAGAGCAAGGCGAGTTAAATAACACTTGCATGTAAACATAGCATATGTTAAACAGGCACGATGACTCATTCACGTTTTCTTCTTTTATCTCTCCAACCCCAACTGTACCTCAAATAACTCAGCACTTTTTTCTCAGATACTTAGCATTCCTGTTAAAAAGACTGATGATTTCATCTAGAATTAAGTGGTTTTTAAATGGCAAACAGGTCTGAGAAGATAGGTAAGCAAATGTTACGTCAGAAGAAATGTATAAGTAACTCCATGATAACGTCTCGAAATTGAGAAAGGAAAGTTATTAAAAAGTGAGACTGTCAAGGTTACTAAAATTTTTTTTTGGCATAAGATGGCATAGTATGTCGCCAAGAAATACATGTAAGTGGTTGTGGACAATACAAGAGTTACATGTATATACATGTACATTAACTCCATCTATGAGCTGCGTGCATAGGCTGATTTTTTAATATTCCTCGAAAACATGTTGGCCTATATGAAGACAGATTTCTGATCTGGGTTTCGTTGCTAAAATAAAAGGGTTCAACGAACTGCACAAATCAACATTTCCCTACATACACTGCATGTACTTCATCCACACTCCACCACAGCTACCATTAAGCGCAGGATATGAGTCTTAACAATTCACAAGCAAAATAGAACCTCCAATACTGTAACGTCATTGAACGATTTCCATTCTAGGAAATTGTCCAAAGACGTTAAGGTCAAGGACTGTCGCTAAACACTAAGCTCAATATTATGGATTTGCACTGGCTGTCAGAGCACGCTCCCAATTGTCCTCATGAGTGTCTTTAGGGCCTACAAAGTCCTCGCAAAAGCCGGATTAGTGGTTTTTCAGTTTTCTCCCCAAGTTCCTGAAAGGTTCATTGTTCTTACAATCAGTAAAACGCAAAGGCGTCATTCTTGCAATTATGGTGGATGGAAAGAGTTTACTTGAACGTTTTTATCACATGCACTATAGATTCATTTTAGTAAAAACAAATGAATTTCATTGGCGAGTAATTATTTTCCACTTCATGCTTCCTGAAGATGATTCGAAGGTATAATTTATCTGTCAGATTGATTTATAGCCCACTTTATAAAATACATGTAGGTCTGTAATGTGTTGGTAAACACGGTTTGATGAACTGTTAGAATAGCTCACCAAATACATGTACATGTAAATCCTTCATTTAGTTCAATTTTTTCTCTCTCTGAATTTCCAGATTCTTTGATAATTTATCTTCCGTTATTAAAAAGGAAAAGGTTTAATTTTTAATATACGCTCTTACGGTGCATTAGTATTGAAGACCATGTACACATGTAGTTTATTTGGCCCACTTGAAAATGCTGAAATGCATGTTAGAGCTACATGTAGTTTCCAGTGTTAATTCACTTGATTTTTTTGACGTAAGAAAAATGATTGCACTAAATGTTTATAACGCTTCCGGTGTTTTTACACTTGCTGGTGTATTAAATTTGTAGTGGACCTGACGTAAGTACATGTACATGTAAGATCATTATACACGTTCAAGTTTTTACCAATATTTAAAGGAAAAGAAATCAAAACTCGAATTAATAATACAATTAACCATAGAGCTAGTTACATTGGTCTCTAATCACCATACCTAAATTATAAGAAACACACGACATGAATGTTTCTTTTTTTCCCTAACTAGTCAACATGTACAGTATAAAACTTTTTTTCTCATTTTGAAACATGTTGTATAACCTGGGATCGTGACCTTGCTATACATAAAGTATAACGTTTTGGTATAAGTGTATAGTGCGGACGCGTACATGTATTTGAAAGGGTCAACTTTTCCCTTCCTACTCAAATCGACTATTCTAAACTAAATTGCGATCTTTAAAATCGGTTGCCAACCAAACTTGTTTCTCCCATGGTCAGTGCAAGGACACTGACCATGTAAAAATGTATAAAGGTCTGTATAAATTCATTCTGTGAGAAGCCTTCAACGGGGGAGTTCATGCTTATGGTATGCGTGAAAACATGACCTACATGTATTTATAGTATTTTTTTTAATTTCACAGTGGCAGTTTTAGGGATGCAAAATGCTAAAGTTAGAAACTAATCAATGTAATCCAACTTGTATGATTTTGGAACTATCCTTCTCTGGTTGACTCTGTATTGTCAGGGACAGGGACAAACATCGTGCAGGGTGGGCAGGCATGTCCCCCTACCTACCAACATCTGGTTCTAATCTGTCCACAGATTTTGGTCAATGGTATCTATCTTGAGTATTGACCCCTATTGTCAAGGTCCCACTTCAACGTTTAGGCCATAATGGATCTGAACTAGGACGACATGCCTTCAAAGAAGTATCGGCAAGGTCTATCTGTTACAATACACTTTTTTATTTGCAAGTTGCGTATTTGATCAAATGTTTGTTTTAAATACAGGTTTTATTCCTATTTTTTTTATAAAGATAACTTAATGGTTGGCCTCCACCTAGCAATAGCAGGTGAGGTTACCATGCAGATATAAATGCCGAAATCGAACCCACTACAATTGCACTATCGGCATTACTTTAAGCAGCAAGAATGCGGATGTTAAAAATTGATCGTTAATGCGTGTCACTGAATCCGACAAGGTTTCGATTCATCCCCAACTCTAAGCTTAGTTGTCTATACGTTGCTGGTAACCGAACTTTAAAAATACATGATCATGAGATGAGCTATGATCTTGGGAACATTCTGATATTGTCACTCTCCCGATGAATTAGCATCATTTTGCTAACCCCTACACCTAACATGACGTCATCCCGAAACACCTCCATAAGTTTGATCATTTAATTGCCAATACATCGCGCACTGTCTGCAACAATGACACATTTAAAAAAAAATTAAAAAATATGAGTTTAGCCCATCCATTCCGCTTTCCTGTCCTGTCTGCATAAATAACTTACATGTATTTCACATACTGTATGCTCATAATAACCACAAGACTAAAAGTAAACACTTCCCAGCACAATTGATTGACATGCACAATGAAATCGCAGATCATTCATACAAGGTGTCCCGCATGCCCGGATTATCGAAAGTTGCATGTTAGTGTACCAGAATCGACTTTAATTACTATAAAAACAAGTTTACGAAATGTATCAGAAGCTTTATTGCCACTACTGTATCTCCAATTACTCAATTATGGCATTATATAATTGGCCTAATCTGACTTCTTATAAATTGGAGATGTCATCTGTTATCTGAGTTCACTAGGCTCTCATTAAAACTTCCGGGCGGACTAGTGTGGGTCATCTTATGGTAAAAGTTGCGAAAGGATATCCTCGCGGAAACGTCTGATCAGACTGACACATCAGCGGAAATTTTAAAAATGCGCATAATTATAAAATTATGGGGCTCATTCATTTCTGGCTGAATTCAATTTCCTCGCTATCAAAAAAGCCAAAGACCTTAAATATCACTTCAACGCGCCGCGCCGTCTAGACGTAATGATAAATATAGCTTAGTATTAGCGTACAATGAATGCATCAGGATTAATTTTATTGGCAACCAGTTATAAGATGCATTTCTCTTATCGTGCCTTACAGGGGAATCCTGTGATGACACTATTGCTCTCAAACTATTGCTTCCTCTATGCATAACGTATCAAATGAACGGTACTACATGTACTGTATATATGTATAAGGACCTTTGTTGGCACACAGATCCTAGTTAAAAATTTGTTTTTTGATGATATATAGTTTAACGTATATACGGCAGCCTGATGAAGCCTTTCGATAGGCGAAACATCATTGATTAAAATATAGCCAAATAATTGATCGCGATACGAAGTCTGCCTGTTTGTACTTAAAGGATAATTTTGATTGTTATGTCAATTTATGTTTTATGAAAATGGCTTGTATCTAAACTACATGTACCCCATTTTGTCTTTGCAGATATTATACGGAGCATCTGGTATGCCCGAACCGTCGGCTGGTGGCAAGACCTGCCACCCTCAGCCAAAGCCAAGGCTATCCCTTGTGTTAAATAAAAATGACTCGCGCAGCAGTCCTCTGTATGAAAACATCCAATTCAACTGCAAGACGTTTGAAGACGTGGAGAAAGTTGAGGAAACAGAAAGTCCGACGGAAACCGACAACAACGAAAACATGGCCACATCAAATCAAAATCAATCCAAGCGAGGTAGAGTCAGCACGGTGCGTCGATCCACTTTGCCAGTGGCCTTACCGATTACAAGTAGCAGTATACCAGTGAGTTGCAGAAATGCCAACACTTTAGGCAACAAAGTCATTGCAACAGCCAACAGACCAACGACCCAGCCATTGGTTCTCCACAGTACTACTACCAAAATGCAATCAATCCGAGGAAGTGCCAATTCCCAAAGTACTCAACTGAGTACCATCAAGTGCATGCCTTATAACTCACCTAGGTTAGCGAAGTGTTCGCGGTTTTCGAACACCACGAATGGCGTCGAGCAGCAGAATGGTCACAGCGGCACTGACATCTCTGAATCGAAAAGGACAGTGTCGACAGTTAGCAAGCCCGTGCACTCATTTACTACCAAAAGCACTTTCATAACTCGCACGGACAACCGCCATTCGACGTCGATGAGTGTGAACGGAGATGTGACGACGAAAGTGATCAGCAAAGTTGAAAGTACCGTGATGATCAAGCCAGTCAGCAATGTGCCGCAGTTCAGAAAACAGCCAGTCAACTGCCAAAACAGGGTCCTGGCAACGTACAGGTCATCGGACAGACTCTTGGAGTCTTCCTCTTTGAGTTCTTCGGCAGATTCTCTGCTCGGCAAAGAGAACGCGGTTAATTCTGCGAGGTTCAGAGGCGAGTATCGTAAGTCGGCATCTATTCCACCCCAGCTGGTGGCCACTCTTGCCAATCAATTCAATGCTCTAATCGAACACAATCAAAACGCCAAACAGTTTAAAAAGAGTAACTCGAAAGTGAGCGGCGCTCTAGTCAATGCCCGTGGTGGGAGTCAGTCTTGCATCGCCACTGCGATCTCCTCGTCCACCGTTGCAGCAAGATCTTGCCCTTCCAGTCCGTTACAAAGTTCTAACCTGAAGCCAGGAACAGGACAGAAGCAGAGGTTGGGAACCATCAGCGCCAACGGACGATGCAAGCCAAAATTCCAAAACACTGCCATTTCTAAATGGAAAGGGAGTGCGTCCAGCATGGATGGCAATGAATCAAGTGACACTGAAGTCCACGATAAAGAGTGTCCTTCGAGAGATGACCAAGAAGCCCAACCGGTGGACAACAAGACAAGCAAGCTGACGATCGTTCAACGAGCCGTGAGAAATTACGAAGTGCTGTCTCTGACAAAATGTACATCTTCTCCAGAGTTGCCGAGGAAGAAAACTGACACCACAGTCGACCTAGTCCCTCCAATAACTCGCCAATCACAGACTTTACCAGCTGCACCTGTGCAGCGGCCTTACGACTTAACAAAGTCCAACGGTCAGAGCGGAGACGTCCATACCTTACCTCATCTAGATTGGTCCACAAAACCACCGTACAGAAGATTTACGAAAGTGCCTATGGTTTGTGCCAATGTCGGGTCCATCTCGACTCGTCTAGATAAGGGAAAAGCATCCGGGTTAGCAATGCCCACTAGTTTGGTAAAACCACAGCCCTCTGTCGATACGAAGACTGCAGGTCCACCACTGCCTCAACAAAGGACATCTATATTAGATAACAAGAAAAAAGTCCCGAATTCCATATACCAGAATACATCCGAAGTTTTCCATAATTCTGATCACTCTCGTTCAGAACATACTACGCACGCCTCTCATGAACCGAACCTGTTTCACGCACGGCCGGCTATGGTGGTTGATAAAATTCAAGTCCGCAAACTGCCTGAAATTCCTACTGATGGGAAAGATTCTCAGACTGGAAAACAGGACGGAGGAAATCCTACAACGTGCATAATGAGAAGTTCCTTGCGAAGGAAAGCCATATTTGAGAAGCGTACCGTGCTCTCTACGGGAGAAGGGTCGTCCGTAGATGGTTTTGAATCGGACCAATCGTCGGGATCTAAATGCTCCATGGATTTGCTCGCAGAAATAGACAACCACCCTAGAATCCTGGCTGCCGCGCTTTCCTCACAGCAGGCTATCAACTCTACAAGCGTGGAATCTCTCCTTAAAGCGCCGAATGCGTCCTTTCTTTGGAAGTCATCGACTCAGGACAAAGTATCCCAAGAGTCTTCCAATCCTCCAAACTTTCCTACTGCAGTAGGCGGTATGGTGGACGAGACTGATGCCTTTAGCGAGCACTACAATGACAAGGACGACCAGTCATGCTATCAGGACGATGAAGAACATCTGTACGAAGAGCTGGCCAATTGCATGTCTAGGTCCTTTACTGCGTCACCGCCACATCACAATATTCCGTTGCCGTTGCCAGACCCCGATGAACACCCTATTATCGCAAATATAGTTTCTCACGAGGTTACCAGCTATGCTATGGCGAGGCACTCTTTGGAAAGTAACACCAGTTCTTCTTACGAGAAGATCCCGGATGACAGCCAGGATTACAGCGATGCTAGTTGGACAGATGAGAGCGACACTAACGAGGCAGATGAGATTCAGCTCAGGAACAACAAATTGAAACAAAGGGGAAAGCGTCAATCAAATCGAAAGCATCTTTCACGTCGATCCTGGTCCCAAAGTCTACGCGATCTTGTTGATAGCACTAAAGAGCACGGGGTTGTTGCAGGATGGGAAGATGAGGTAGGTATTCTTTATGACCAAGAATGTGTTTCGATTTAAAATGTTGTGTTCATTTGACAATATTTTCTTTTAACCAAATTTTTTGTTTGTTTGACAGTTTGGCTCTGACGGTTCATCCGAGAAAGTCTACATGGATTCTAATCAAAAGAACGAGTTAGTGTTTACATTTAATACCACTTCATGTTTACATCGCATCTTAATTGACTATTATTTAATCAATCAAATTACAAAATAAATGGTCTATACCGTGAACTTAGTTGGCAGGAAACTAAAGGACAAATTGATTGTCCCTGAAGAAACTGATTATACAGTATCTTATTATTAAAATGTCTGCATGCGTGTTGTTCAGTTGGTCTACATGCAAATATAGAAGAGTGCAGTGTTTTGCTTGCTAGACACGCAAAACATTAAAAAATCTGTATTTACATTTCCTCCAGTACCAGAGAAAAGGAAACACTAGAGCCAACAGCAAACTCAGTAACTACTGATACCGACAGCGACAAGTCTCCAACATCAGGCAATGGTGGCAGCACGTCCGATGTGAACCAGACTGATGCCGAAGGCAGGGAGTCCAAAGGAAAACGGGTTAAGCGAAACTGGTCTTGGTCGAAAACGGACTTCCATTTAGATCTCACCTCAAAGCTGGGAAAGATACGGATGAAAAAAAAGACCACTACAGAAATTTGTGTAGAGACGTCGTCTATCGACACATCACCCACCAAGAAAAAACAGTGGCCGTTCAAGGGCAAAACAGCGCCCAAGAAGGGAGGCCAACAAGCTGAATCTCCTAAAGAATCTCCTAAAAAAGAGAGTGCTCAATTCTATGTTCCTACTTTCAATTCTGACGGTTCACTTGCCAGTCCACCTGGTCACATGGCAAATCTTGACATTCAAGCTCAAGCTCATATCGCTAATTATTCTGGATCGAATGTTAGCTTGGCATCGTCCCAGGATTCTTGCGTTTCTGTTTGGCCAAGTGTTGGGTCCAACCCAAATGCTGGCCCAAAGAAATCTAGGAAAATCTCCAGCGGTGGAACATTGTCCAGGCCTAAAACTGCGCCGCCAGCACCTCCCATTTCATCCTTAAAATTCGTCCCAAGCATGGGTCCTTCACCCCATCATGTATATGCGCCTTGTTCAACAAGTTCGGAAGTCAGTTCAGATGGCACTAATGAACAGGATGGTATCTCTTCACAAATCCACAGGCCTGGTTAGTACACATTTTAATGTTTTAATTATTATACTGGGAAGAATAGCCACCTTGCTTGGCACATATTCGAAATAATACACTAACAGCCGTACATGTTTTAGTAACGTTATTATGGTACCATAAGACTGATGCAGTTTATGTTCCCCTTGCATAAGTTTATTTCAAAAACCAGACTTTCAGAATCAGTCACCTCAATGCCGAACAGTGTAAATCTGGTCAACGAAATTTAGTAAATACAAATAAGAATAATATTGAGAAAAATGGGCCTATAGATACAGTATCACTACTGAACTTGGTAATTAGAATGCTAATTCAAAATATTTATGTTCATGCATGGAAGTGACTTTGCACATTCACAACAATATCAATGCAATATATCGTCATTTTCTTACAGTGCAAAGTTCTTCTTCGAATCAAAGTGAATCAAGCGACATAAAGTATTCCAGCATCAGCCATAACAACATAGGATCGTCCTTTGCCCGTTCAACGAGCAATATCTCCAGTGATGGCGAATTGACATTTGCTGCACTAAGCAGACCCAATACGAGGTTTGATAAGAGCATTGTTTTATAAATCTCTTCACTAAAATCGTGCCATGGACGGGTATGTAATTAAAATTCGACATTTTTTATAGGGTGTCCACTGCCAGCATTTATTCTGCAAGTTCCGGAGAAAGTTATAACCCATTGGAAGAGGTTCCTACAGTTTCTGGCGCTCATGGAGAGCTAATGAATCGCTTTTTACAAACTGAACCAACCATTCCAGAAAGTGAAAGCGATAGCTCCACGCTAGGAGGATCTGGTCAACGAGGGTTTTTGTACCTGGACGACACATATTACATAGATGTAAGTTGGATTTTATGGAACTTGGGCAATTGCGTTCTAGACATATTTAAGTTGCATTGACATGACCAAGAACATTATAGCATTTCAGTTAAGTTTTATTGTTGTATCCATGAAATAGCTAACAGAGACTATATCTTATTTTTATTCGTTTGTTCGCAGAATTACAGAAATTCAAAATTATCGCCATTCGAAGATGAACCTCTGTATCAGTTTTATAACATCAATGCCCAGCAAAGAGCAGCCCAAGAGAACCAAGTCGAAGGGTCGGATGACGACTACGAGTCCTTGTATCGTACTGCACCAAGCGAGACTTCGTCATTGGAAACTGTAACCAGCATACCGTCAGCAATGGACCTCGTGAAGTCTACCGAAGGTGGGGTACGGACATTGTGGTGTGAAGTACCAGAGGTTATTGCCAGCGGGATATTGGAAACAATATCCCCCCAAGAGCGAAAGTTACAAGAAGCTATGTTCGAAGTCATCACCTCGGAGGCATCATACTTTAAGAGTCTGAACATCTTGGTAAACGTTTTTATGACAAATCCCATGTTCATGGACGATTATTCCATTGACTGCGTTTTGAATAAACGTGAAAAGCACGTTCTCTTCTCAGACGTTCTTCCAGTACGAGAAACAAGTGAAAGGTTTGTCTCTCTAAACAATTTCCATATAACATCAGTTTTGTTTTAAATGTCGTGCATGTGAAACATTGGTTTCATTTCACTTTTGTCTCATTGTAGGCTTCTAGCAGAACTGGAAAAGCAATGGCAGGAGAACATATTGTTGTCAGATATCTGCGACATATTACAAGAACATGCAACGAAATACTTTGACGTATATGTAAAATATTGCTCAAACCAGATCTACCAAGATAGATGCCTTAAAACTTTAAAGTGAGTTAACGTGATGTTTAATGAAATGAGTTTTCCTCTACAATGAAAAATCATAGATTGATACTCCATAAGAAAATTTTAATTGCTAACAACAGGATATTGTCACTATTTTACAGGGAGACAAATCCACAATTTGTCGAAATGCTACGGGCATGTGAAATGCGACCAGAATGTCAGAGCTTGTCAATGCATTCATTCCTTATGTTGCCAATGCAACGAATCACCCGAATGCCCTTGCTTGTGGATGCAATTTTCAATAGATTGGACCATGGTACCAAGCAGTTTGAATCGTGCAAACAAGCACTCATGACACTGAACAAAGTATGACTTGAACTACTTGTTCATTACTAATTATATTTAAGCATTGCTAGCTTTATCCCACGTACGATGTTATATTTTATCCTTGTGTCATTCTAGATTGTCCACGAATGCAATGAGGGTGCAGCTCGCATGGCGAGAATGGAAGAAATGTTGAACATAAGCCGCCTTTTGGACTTTCGGGAATTCAAGGGTATCGCCCTCATATCAGCTTCCAGGTGGTTGGTCAAGAAAGGCGATCTCACGCGTTTATTATTCTGTGATCCGACAAAGTTATCATTTGGAAGAAGATGCACGAAGCAAATTGTCTACCTTTTTCTATTCACTGATCTCCTCATCATCACCAAAAAGAAAAGGTAAGATTGGAAAATATATTGTATTCTCCGATCGGAATCCATCATTCTCATCAATTTCACTTAAGTCTTGAAGTCTATGTTAAAGTTAGATGAAACGTAAAAATAAGTACATTTCGTTATGGGCATGTCTTTTGTATCATCCCCTAATGAAGGAATTGTAATAAGTATCTGGAAATATATTGTTGCATTTCAAGTACTGCTTCTTATTCTTACAGTGATGACTGTTACAATGTGGTAGATTATTGCCCAAGGAACATGGTTCAGGTGACTGAAATCGAAAGTATTGAGCAGTTACCAGATCGACCACCCGATGGTTGCAAAAACGTTTTCCAGCTCAGCATGTTGCAAAATCATGACAACAGGACAGTTGAAATGTTTTTCTGTTGTCCAGTAGAGTAAGCACAATGTTACCATCATGTATTTGACTTCAAACGTGCTTGCGAAGTAGTAAAACTGAGTTTTCTCTAAATTTGATTACGTAGGAGTGACCGAACTCGATGGATGGAAGCCGTGACGCCAAAAAAATCGGAGAATCCTGATGAACGAATTTACGAAGAATGGGGTAAACCTTATTGGGAATATTGAAACTTGAAGCATTTTAGCAACTGCGTTTAACGAGAATTCATTTAAAAAATAAAATTGTTATAGATTGTCCTCAAGTTCAGGCAATTCACAATTACGTTGCTCAACAGCCAGATGAGCTATCTTTAGAAGAATCTGACGTTGTCAACGTTTTTCGTAAAACAGCAGATGGTAAGTGTAAATTTGTGCAGTCATTGGATTGGATAACACTTATGTTCTTTTGGCTTTACTCGAATGATAAGATGTTAAAACTGCAAACCTTCGTATGCAAGTTTGTGCAAAGAAAGAAAAGAATGAATGGTGCTTTAAGAAATTAAACAGCTTGTTCCAGAAATTCTATAGACGAAAAAAGAATAGCGTCACTAAAACTTCCTTCGGTTTTCCATCCAACTTGCAGAAGGTGGCTTTTATGGCAATACACTTGACTTTGTATTCATAAATATTATTGATTCGTTAGGGTGGTACCAAGGCGAGCGAATAAGAGACGGAATTCAAGGCTGGTTCCCATCCAACTACACCGTAGAAATTGTCAGTTCACATGTTCGGGCAAGAAATCTACGCCAGCGTTATCGCTTACTGGCATTGTCTCATTCATACTTAGAAGAACAGAAGAAGAAAGAAAATAAGGTGAAGTAGGTGGACCTCATCGAAGCAACTCTTTTTGTTCAGCGTTTTTTAATCTGTGCGATTAATGAAGGCAGAGATATGCTGTGTTCAAAGCTTATGTCATTCCATTGGGCGATAAAATTGCCATTGTCGCCATGTGCTCTTTCTGATTTTATACTTTATATTGAAAATGTGTAATGATGTTTTGTGTTTTTGAGGTACAATGAGTTAAAACTATTTATTATAATGATAATAAGTATGTAAATATGCAATTCCTTGATTTTGTAAATTGTTTGGTTTCTAATATGCTGTCTGATACTAGATGAACTGCAATTAACATTTATGCATGCAGACTACCTTAATTTTTGCCAAAATGAAAATCGAAATTGATTTTCATAAAATACTAACGAAACAACATTTCATTTAGTACTGGCAAGTAATCTGCCAGCCAAATAATAGCCTTTTCTATAGCCTTGAAACGCCAGCCAAACATCTTATGTATATATTTTTTTCGATCGTCAGTTGTGCTCAAGAGTTCACGAGCACAAGCTCGTTCTGCAACAATTTTGCATGAGGAAAGTGCAATATTTTGACTAATTAAGTGTTTTAGAGGGATCCTAATTGGCGATAAATTACGATTTTTTGTAACCTTTTCAAGCAAAGCATTGTGATTTGGCCTAATCTCGAGAGCAGATACGATTAAAGATTCATCGAGCAAACGAATATCAGATTTTATTTTTCTGGTTTTGAGCGGGTGGATACCCGGTACCTGTAGATTATTTTAGAATTGCAGTATGTGGGCAGCCAGCTGATACAACTAGAACCAACGATGTTTGCATTTTCTCGGATAAGCTAGGGTTGATATCTGCGCTATGAGATTATCTAATCGTAATGATCGTTAGATCAGGTTTTTTAACCAATGGCAAACCTTGCATCAAAAAACGATTTCAATAGAATTCCTGGAGTGCCTTTGACGCTGTCACAACAATGCAGTCATTATAGCATTCAACCAAGCGCGTCCTATGGAATAATAGGGTGTGTGGAAATCGAGTTTCACTAAGTCTCATTTCTTGGACATGGTTTTTTTGAAAATGTTTGGAAGTTCACACAGCCTTCCAACGTTAGCGTCGTGCCAGAGCCGATACAGCAATGGATCTGCTTACGATACGTATGGAGACAGGAACTCATGTTATGAAGTACCATTCTATGAAGATGCATTTCACGATTATAAACGAAGAAGAGGACAACATTACGATTCTGCGTTGGACTTAGTATCCGGTTTAAATAATAGCACGAGAGCTTGGAGGAATTTACCAGAAGTAATCAACAGTGGACAATTGCATAGACTGCCAAAAAGAAATTTAAAACTACAAGAGGTGCTGTTCGAAGTGATCATATCTGAAGCTTCCTATTTGAAACGGCTTCATATACTGGAAGATCACTTCATAACCAAATTGTCACATTTGCTAGGCCCACCTGAATTTAGAGATCTATTTGAATTAATCAAGCCAATGAGACTAACTAGCGAAAGGTAAGTCATTTCAACTTCTAAACTTGTAGTTAGTTATTTGTTCCCCAGGCTACAAACTGATTATCAGTTACCCTTGATGATATTTTCAATTTCTCTGACTTCTTAGAACTTGTCCAGGTTTTACAAAATTTTCCCTGACCTTATGACGATGACAAAAGCAAAATGTTACTTATGCAAATCTAAGAAATGCTACAGGTATGTTCATTAGGAAATAACAAATTTAGATTCGTTGTTTTTTTAACTGGCAGTTTCACTATCAATTTCTTCTACGGAATTCATCATCTTTTCGTTTATGTGATAAACAATAACTAGATATTTAAAATGTATTAATGATTTGTTGAATTTTAGTTTTTCAAAGTAAATCCATTTTCCCTGACTTGCAAAGTTGCAAACATTTACAATTTCTTCCAAATTTCCACGTTTTTCAGGTTTGTGGAAACCCTGATTATCGAGGAGGCCTTGAAAGAAATCATTTTTATCAGATTTGACTGGCAAATCTGGCTATAACAGAACTAATATACATGTACGCAGTACCAGTAGACGTTCTTCATATTTGCATCACTAAACAAGTATTTTTCATTTTAGGTTTCTAAGTGATTTAGATAAACGCTGGATACCAGACGTTATCTTCTTCGATATTTGTGATATCATACATGCGCACGCAGTCAATTACTTTCATATTTATGTCACATACTGCTCCAATCAAGCTTGTCAAGAGAGATGTTTAGCGCAACTAAAGTAAGAAACTAACTCAAACAGAATAAGCTAGCTCATAGGGAATGAGAAAGACGAATCCCCGAATTGGTTTGATGATTATAATGAACTGGAATAAATTTTTAAACTAATTCAAAACTAAAGACCCCTTTCAAATTTATTTAGTTTAGTAGTTTAGTGAGAAGATTTGACCTAAAAATTATTTGCTGGGCGACATACATTCAAAAGAAACTTTTCAAATCTGTTATCGCGATACAAAGGTTAAACAATAACCCCAATAGAAAACTGTCATATCAAAACAACCAATATAAACATTTCACAATATATATCTAATCTGGTATGAAACCGTAATCTGGTCTAGTACGGAAAAAGTGCTCCATCAGATTAAACGAATGTACGCGAAAAAGATTAAAAATAATTTGAACTTCACGAATTTGCAGGTCACAGCCTTTATGAAAAAACGGCAAAGATAACAATATTGGCTGTAACAGCAGGTTATACTGTATTTATATCCACCATGCTAACATTTTGTTATGACATAATAGGGATGAGCAACACAGGGTGATTTAGAAATGTGTCTCGTTGCACGTTATTGCCACAATCACAGTGCCCCAAAACTGCCATAGCAGAAATTCCTCGTTATCCTCCACCACTCTCAAATTGGGACTATAGTATCTTGCATTATATCTTGATAAAACGGTTCAAGGTGAAGTCGGGAGACACCTCTGGATACTTATAGCTATAGTAGATTGTTTATGACTGGCTATTTGCCATTATCATTTTAATGGTGGGCACTTGTAAATCACCTGTGTATTCTGTTACTTGTACAGAGCTAAGAAACCAGAATTCTCAGAAGAACTTAAGAAGCTGGAAATGGATCCGGTTGCCGAATATCAATCTCTACAGTCATATTTAATATCACCCGTGCAGAGAATCACGAGGCTTCCTTTACTCATGGAGGCCATCATCAAATATTTCGACAAAGGCAGCGAGAAACACCGGATATACACGATGGCTTTGACGAAACTCAGACAAGTATAATGGGCAGATATGATTTCCAAATCCCAGAATTAACTATTCAGTCACAATTGGTTAGCTAATTCGTTACTTTACATTTCAGATCGTCAGTGAGTGTAACGAATCGACCAACAAAACTCACAAATGGGAAGAAATGCTCATCCTAGGAAATAAATTTGAATTTCACGAAGTGAAACTTATTCCCCTTTCGAGGGCTTCACGGTGGCTGGTCAAGCAAGGTGTCGCCCACGCATTTTCGTACGACTTTTACGCAACCAAGGATTTCAACAGAGCCCCGCCTGGCAAATCTAAGGATGCGAAACCGATTTGGTTGTTTGTGTTCAATGACTTGGTGGTGATTGCCAAGAAGAAAAAGTAAGCTCTCACTACAGTACATGTTATTACTGTAAATCACTGATGCATTCAATCTCTGACTAATCTAGCCTATTATCGCATTCCAATGCAACTATTTATTTCGTTCTCTCAGCTGTCACGAAGAGCGTTACATTGTATCACACTGCTGCGAACGGAACCTGATTGTGGTCTCTGATATTTGCGACGTTTTGTCAGAAAAACCTGGGGATGAGTTTCACTGCTGCTTTCAACTTTGTTTACTGGGAAGCAACAAATATGGACAGTGTGAATTTTTCATTTACTGCTCTAGCGAGTAAGTGACTCATGAGAGATAAAGAAAAGTTCAAGTATTATGTTAACAACTAGAAGTGGAGATGCCAGACACATGATGATGACACCCATCCAGTGGCGGATCCAGGGTGGGGTTCCAGGGGTCAGGACCCCGTTTGGCAAAACAGAAAATTTACACTAGATAGATTGGAACCAAAAAATAAAAATTCATACTAGATAGAATGGTTAATAAATCAAAAAACTTTGCAAAAAAGTAAACTGGTTTTGCAAAATTTTTGCAAAATTTTTGCAAAAAATGCAAAAAGTCAGCAAACAAATGTAAAAAAGTGAGCTGGTTTTGCAAAAAATGAACAGCTTTTGAAAAATGTTTTAAAAAAATGCAAAAAATGAATAGCTTTTGAAAAATGTTTGAAAAAAAATGCAAAAAATGAACTAGTTTTTGCAAATATTTTTTTAAACATGTATATTTAGGCCTCCATATACATACATGTGCTCACTGCAGACTTGAAAAGAGGTCATGTCATAAATTACCGTTTCGATTATATCATCGTCGAATTTTGGTGAGGGACCCCGTTTGAAAAAAAAGCTGGATCCGCCCCTGCCATCATAAATCTATCATTAGTTATCCAGTTATGACACACAATGATAACAGCTAGGATAACTAGTTGTCATTCTGGTATACTAAACAAGCAGGGTTAAAAGATAAATAAGCTTATGTTTGACGTTAGATGAAGGTGAATTTTTGGTTATATTAAAGTATGCATGAGGTTTGCACTCGTATCTGGGTGTATTTTCAAGTGTATAAGGAAAAGGAACGATTTGAACCGGTGGTTCAATAAACTACCTGAAAAAACCCAGTGTCTATGCTCCGTTATAGACATTATTTGAAAGTGGTCATTTCCAAATGACTCTTAGACTTGCAGTGGTTGCATGGCGGAGCTAAATAAAACCAAATGGAAAAAAAAAAGATTGTGCAGCTAGGACATGTGGCATAACCTACTAAACCCAAGACATGGGGAGGAGGATGATCTCGAAAATGTGAAGACATCAAACATGAGCAACGTTAAATCCCAATTATCCCAGTTATGGTTGGGATAAATAACTTTTTCATTTACCATTGCAGAAAGGAGAAACAGGACTGGCTTGAGGCCATTTCAGTAAAAGAAGATGATGGGCTTCCAGCTTATTACGAAGAATGGGGTAGGTATATCCGCTTTCACTAGAAGGTAACAGGGTCATTAAATTGGATAACCTCGATTATGCTACCTAACAACAGCACAAATGTGCCCTAGAAGCACAATTGTGCTCAATGTGGATATGGGAATTTGGAAAACCAATATTATAGCCAGCTTCATTTATTTTGGATATTATTCGTTATAGACTGCCCTCAGGTAAAAAGCCTTTATCAATATACAGCAGTATTGGACGACGAACTATCGCTGAAGACAGGAGAGATTTATAATGTTGTCAGGAAAAGCACAGATGGTAACTCGTTAAATATCAGCAATCGTGGATTTTACTCTGTACACGTACTATGTTCTTCAAATGCTGTACAATGCTTACGGTTTCATTCATTAACTTTCAGGATGGTATTTAGGGATACAAGTTCGAGATGGTTCCAAAGGATGGTTCCCTGGGAACTTCGTACAGGAAATAGTCAGTTCCCATTCGAAAGCCAAAAGTTTACGCCAGGGCTATCGTGCTCTGAGACGAAAGAAATATGATGACATTCGAAGAAAGGAATTAGAAGAAAAGAAAACGGCTTTGTTCTTCATTAAAAATACAACCAAATCAAGTAACGCGTAATAAAAAAAATTGTGGCAACCAATATGCATGTACTTTGTCAACAGAATAGTTAACAAAGTCTTACCATTCTGTGAGGTCGCTAGCAGACCCCCATCACGAGATGACGCGGTAGTAAATGTACATTGTCGATCATCGCTAGGAACACATTAGATGTGGCACAGATGGTCACCTTACACCTATCACCTTACAGGGGTATATAGCGAAATTTTCTGCTCAAGTGCAAGACAAACTGCATTTTTCCCCGGATAAATAAATGTGATAACTCGGCATGTAACTCCTTTCGAAAAATGTGTGCCAATGCACAGTCAGGTTTTCAAAAATTATAAATGTATCACTTACGAGTAGATACTACTACAGTACACACCTGTCATACATACCGTGGCAAAACTAAAGTAATATAGAAAGTGCTCGATTTGCTTACCATGCCGAGGTCGCCATATCATCGAGGCAACGGAGAACTGCAGCAGAATCGTTCATCGTTGCCTTTGGGTAAATGGCTGTCTCAAGAAAACATCACTCTTGCAAGGATGAAACTGGCGGCTGCACAATGTTAGCTTCAGAGCAGATTTCTTTTTGGAAACCGATTAACGTTTTGTACACCCGCACTGTACCTGGAAAAACGAAAAAGAAATTGCCAACGGAAAGAACATCTTTGAACACATAAGCAAATTTTTCCCGCCTAAAAATGGCTGCCCTATGCATAACGAAAACATCCGTTGGCCACAAGGCGCCGCTAGTGCCTTAAGCGTTGCTATAGCAACGAGGATGCTGAAATAAAGTATGGCACACCAAGAAATGAAAATCCATGCAAACTTCCTTATAATACAATTGCGCGAGTAGACTACGAGTACACACTAGCTGTTTAGTTATACGTTGGGCCATCGTTTGACAACATTTGCTGGTTTTGTCCTTAGCACACGCAGAACGCATCGAGTGATTCGAGTCAATCAGGCAATTAATGGAGGATTGCTGCAAGTCTTGGACAAATGGTTGCCAACTTGCCACAACGCACTTGACCAATGAAGGCGAAAAGTTATGTTTCACGTCATATACAATGCTTCATCTGGGCAGATAGCTAATTCTAAAGTCGAAACCAACTAAATTAATGCTTGAACACCAGCACTGCGCCCGGGAAACCGAAAACGATCGTAGATGAAACATACAATCTGGCCTATCATGATCCTATAGGGTTGTACTGGAAAATCAACCTGTATCAGTGCGCAAAGTGGCACTTGCCGTACTGCGAAAATGGACTATTCGAGTATCGCAAAACATGTACCGGTACACCCGGGTTCGGAAATCATAAGTAGATTCGCAAAGGTTTAACAAAAATTTGCGTATTTTCTCCTTCACACAATACAGAAAATGCTTGATTTGCTTACCATTATGTAGAAGGCATCGAGTCGAGGTGCTGCAATTGTCGAGCAGATTAGCTTGACGATTGCCACACATCTAGTCCAATGAAGATAAAGACATCTTTTTCAGATCATGTGTAATTAATGCTTCAGGACAGATTGCTTATTCGAAAGTCGAAATAAACTAAAGACCCGCACTGTACACGGGAAACCGAAAATGGCCCAATGCTTGCAGGAAAATTACACCGCCAACGGAAAGAGCATCTTTAGAATGCTTTTCCCGCCTTCGAAGTGAAAAAAAAAACCGTTTGCCGCAAGGGGCCGCTAGTGCCTAAAACGTTGCCATAACAACAAGGCTGTTGAAATATGGCAGCCACATACAGTAGAACATTCAACTGTACCTAATCTTCCTACTACATTACTTGTTTTGACTGTTGCGCCAATTAGATTAAGAAAAATTACCAGTGACTAAGTGTAAACGAGGCTCATTTCCATATATATAACCGCGGTTCCAGCAATGAATAAAATCTGTACTACATGTACATCAATTTTTTGTGGGGGAAATGGGAACATTCTGGATACTGGGTGAAAGTACCCCCGCTACATGTCATCCCCTGCACTACATATGCTACCTGTGGGATAATAAATTAAATTGAATTATGGGCTAATTTATAATAATTGTTCTGCTAATCAGGATGCATGTGGATTGTAACTGGGCATGTAATTACTTTCACACAATCTGTACGGTACTCAGCATGTACATGTACTAATGCACAATTGATGCGTACCAAAATTACAATTATAGCCTACCATTACATGACCAGGGATAGACTATTCGATTATCGCAATGAATGTACACAATTGGTCTTGGTCGAAAACGGACTTCCATTTAGATCTCACCTCAAAGCTGGGAAAGATACAGATAAAAAAAAGACCACAACAGAAATTTGTGAAGAGACGTCATCTATAGACACATCAACCACCAAGAAAAAACTGGCCTTTCCAGGGCAAAACAGCGCCCAATAAGGGAGGCCTACAAGCTGAATCTCCTAAAAAAGAGAATGCTCAATTTTATGTTCAAACTTTCAATTCTGACGGTTCATTCGCAGTCCACCTGGTCACATGGCAAATCTTGACATTCAAGCTCAAGCTCATGTTGCTAATTATTCTGGATTGAATGCTAGCTTGGCATCTTCCCAGGGTCCAGGATTCTTGTGTTTCGGTTTGGCCAAGTGTTGGATCCAATCCAAATGCTGGCCCAAAGAAGTCTAGGAAAATCTCCAGAGGTGGAACATTGTCCTGGTCTAAAACTGCCCTGCCAGCACCTCCCTTTTTGGTTCTTTCAATTCTGGGAACTTCGTACAGGAAATAGTCAGTTCACATTCGAAAGCCAAAAGCTTGCGCTATGGCTAACATGCTCTGAGTCGAAAGTATTATGATAAGATTCGAAGAAAGGAATTAGAAGAAAGGAAAACGGGTGTGTCCTTCATTAAAAATACAACCAAAACAAGTAACGTGTAATAAAAAAAATTGTGGCAACCAATATGCATGTACAGTACTTTGTCAACAGAATAGTTAACAAAGTCTCACCATTTTGTGAGGTTGCTAGTAGACCCCCTATCCAAAGATGATGCTCCAGTAAATGTGCATTGTCGACCATCTCTTGGAACACATTAGATGGCACAGATGGGCACCTTACAGGGGTATATAGCGACATTTTCTGCACAAGAGCATTTATTCCGGATGAATAAATGTGATAACTCGGCATGAAACTCCTTTCGAAAAATGTGTATCAATGCACCAAGTCACGCTTTCCAAAATTATACCACTTACGAGTAGATGTTACCGCAGTACACACCTGTCATACATACCGTGCCAAAACCAAAGTAACACAGAAAGTGCTCGATTTGCTTACCATGCTGAGGTCGCCATATCATCGAGGCAACGGGGAACTGCAGCAGAATCGTTCATCGTTGCCGTTGGGTAAATGGCTGTCATCACTCTTGCTTTGTCCAAAGAGGATGGAACGCGATGAATTTCTCATCCACACAGGATACACAATGCTTCAGGGCAGATTTCTTATTGGAAACTGATTAACGCTTGTACACCCGCACTGTACCTGGATAAACGAAAAAGAAATTGACAGCGAAAAACATCTTAGAACGCGTAAACATTTTTCCCGCCTAAAAATGGCTGCCCAATGCAAAACGAAAACATCCGTTGGCCACAAGGCGCCGCTAGCGCTGCTATAGCAGCGAGGCTGCTAAAATATGTATGGCACACCAAGCAATGAAAACCCATGCAAAGTTCCTTATAATACAATGCGCGACTAGACTATAAGTACACACTATAGTCAAATCAACGAGAGAAGACAAAAATGGCCGCCGTTCAACCAATAGGATGCCATTTCCTGTTTGCGATT
>JAQFYZ010000900.1:0-30925 GCA_034695085.1 Cylindroiulus punctatus
GGACCAGATAGCCAGACGACGCCCGGACCAGACAGCCAAGCAACGCCCGGACCAGTAGCAGTGTTCCAGTGTCCGGGAACCGATGAGCCACTCCCGAAGCAGAGAGTGGCCCTTCTCTAGCCGATGCCGGCGCCAGTGATGAAGCACCCCGCAATGCAAGCCGCCGCGACAGAGAACTTTATTTGATCTTTACGATCTGGTAGCAGAGCTTTATTTGCACGAGGAGGTTCCGCCGAATAAAGACGTTCGAGCCTACAGCGTGTACTGTCTCACAATCCTGACAGGATGGAAATGTTGCTTCTTGCCCTTTGTCACCAAACTCTGATCCTTCCATCGGCTCCGTGTAAACTATTTCTGGACCCCTAGACCCGACAACTTTATGCCACTTGGATATGACATTGTTTTCGCTGAACCTTTTTCATCGATGGCAATCCATTTGCAATCCAATTTTTTTTCCACAAAACTCTTGGACCATTAGAACTACGGCAGTTAAAGATGGACCTCACGCCGTTCTTCCATATTCTTCATGGGAATCCCCACTTACCATTCACCCACTTATTCACAGTTGCCCCCAGCTGTCCTACGCGAGCAGGCATGGGTCTGAAGTTGCTACCCCAAAGATGCTGCCTGGACTGTCGTTTCCACTTCTTTAGCAATCGAGTCGAGCATTTTTGGCGGGCAGTGCCTCATGAGGCTACATCAGGCACCAGTTTGAGCGCATTTAAGCGTGGGAAAGACCACTTCAGTTTCACTGCATTCCTAAAGGAGCATGCGTTAGTGGTGACCTGATCACCCAGCTCTGGCTCCTGTCGCTCATTTTTTTCCCTTTATTACTGCTTTGTAATCACGCCCTTGTATATGTATAATGCGACAAATAAATATCATATCATATCATATACTGTACACGCGCATATACCAACCGAGGGACTAAATAATGTGCACGTAGTAGCAACATTTGCATGCAATTTATCATGAATATCCAGATACTTTTTACCAGATTTAACTTTCTCCAAGCATCATTTCTATAGATTGGTGTCTCAATTTTTTTTTGTGTCCTTTGGATTTGGGGTTTTAAGAGTTTTTATTTTTATTTTTATTTTTACTTTTATTTTTACTTTTATTTTTATTTCTGTGTTTTAATGCATTTTGACTTGCTCTGTATTGCTTGCCTTCGTACTCTTTTTGCGAACTTGATTGTGATGCTGTGCTTCCATATGAATATTTGCCAGACGCTAAATAAAAATAACTAAAATGTGTCATTTTGTGTCCCTTTGTTTGAGTTGATAACAGTGTATCGAATGGCGCCAAATCAGGTTTAGGCTCGTGTTTGTCATTTTTGTGGTTCGTCATTTTCCTGAGCTCCAACTGCACAAATCGGAAAATTTCCAAGCTGGAATTTGCCACACGAGGACTCGCTTTCGCCACCTGTTTGCAATTTAGTCGCCGAGTGTTGCTGGTCAAATTGCCCCACCGTCATGCGTCGTTACGGAGCTTATTTTTAATGCATGAACTTTGTCCATAATAAAATAACGTCGTTATCCTTCGTCGCTCTTTGATGGCACGCTGGACACTGGTCACGACGATGATGAAGCGAGCTATTTCACTAACGGGACTGGACGATGATGAAAAGGACCAAATAATGCGTTACGGTATATAAACATTCGCATTGTGCCACAAACATTCGGACCCTATACTGTTTGGACATTACACGACTGGCAGCTATGCGCTTTTATATCAAACTTCCTTCGCCCATTTCTCACATTCCTCTACGTATCGGATGGGTGTAGGTACACGCCATAAAACGACCAGATATTGCCAATTTTCAAATTGAATGACATCGTCGTTGGAATGTGAATTGAGCTGTAGGATGATAACGCCATTGTCACATTCGGACAGTTATTACGCCTATCTCAGCGTCTTCATTATGTTCAATTGCCATTAAAATGATATTGATGGAAAAAATCCAGACACCGTCCAAGTACGCGACTAATAAAACTATCATCGAAAAAGCGAAAGAAAACAATTTTGAATGATGGGATAAAGTATTTTCAATATTTTAGCGAAAAAAAGCTCATTGGAATGCGCCTTTTTTCACATCACCACGTAAGGTATTTTTGAACCTACAGCATGTAAGCCGCTCTATACTCTCATAAATGTCTTTTCGAAATTGGTTACCCCTCGAATTGGTTGTCCAAACTTGAAATTGTCTGGCAATAGACTTGAGCGTTTTTTTTACATCGCGGGTGTTTAACTTGACATATTTTCTTATTTAAATTTACTATCTAAACGAGCTATTAATAATATTATGAATTTGCCAACCTTGTGGGATAAAAGTGGAAAGTGGAATAAAATTTATTATTATTGTTATTATTATTATTGTGCTTTTTACATGTTTGAGTGGGCTTTCTAAATACTCTCAGGCTGGCAGTAATTGCCTGCAGTTAGGGGTAGGCAAAATTAGAGGAATTTGTAAAGTACATGTATAGTACTGTATATTCATACTTCGTACTTAAATTGTACTTGTAGATAAGTTTCACAACAATGGCTTCTCAATGCGGATTGAAGGCCAGGAGCGTTTATACTGCATATCAATTTAGCATTGTCCCAAAATGATGTTTGATAAAGTTGACGCTACGTTTTGTATTCATTGGGCTGGAACCTTAGCAATTGAAAATATCAGTTCGAGAATTTGGTATTGCATTAGGATTGCTTGAATATTCACATCATTATAGTAAATGTCATACTCTTTCATTCGGCTAATGCGAACGAAATCATTTCACTGTTTGAAAAACGTATTATTAGACTAACATTAAATAAGTTGCCAAAGTTGGGAAACAGTAAAACACTCTGTGGCCCAATAAAAAATGAGTAATGCGATATGTTTATGAATCTGAGTGAGGAGTACTCAAAGCTATCCCTCAGATTCATCCACTCCTCACACTCGTTTTTTGTTATTAAATTGGACTCTGAGCTTCTTTGCCTATTTTCCCCACTTAAGTTGACGTTCGCAAAAAAGGTTTGCATTTAAATTTTTTGCAGCCTTAACAAAAATCTACACTGAGAACTTCGATTACTCTCATGGCCGAAATACATGTAGTCGTGAATTGAGATCTGGCATTAACAAAAACGCCTTCGAAGACGAATTTATCAGCTTTAAATAATGCAGGCTGTAATCGCGTTGCCTCGTGAATGAATTTCAGCCTCTATTATTAATCAGCCTGAGCTAAAAGCTTGAAATCCGAACGAAAGTGGCTCGCAGGTGGCGAATAAAGCAAAAAACAGCCCGAGAACACTTTTAATTTGTTCACTTTTCAAGAGAAGTTCATCGCCAGTGCGGGTTGTTATAACTGATGAATAAAAGCTTTGTCATTTGCTCAACAACTTTTGTTCCCTAGCCGTGAATGCGCGCAGTTGATTAATTTTGTCAAGATAATGGACGGAGTGTGAAATAGGAAGGCGAGATGAAAGTGAATTAATGTTCAACAACAAGTTCGCATAAAAGCACTGGCTAGGCCTTTCAATGTTCAGAATATTTACTACATACATTCAACACTCTTCTTTACGCTAGTACTGCGTGAACAAGTACAGTACAATTAACAATGTCAAACCAAAACCTGTATTTTTGACGCTGTTAATTTGTACAGTTTAGTTTTACCAAGGGTGAACTTGGTCGAAAAGTGCATTTTCGAAGAAAACTATACTTGACCTGAACAATTGTTAATTTCGCCATCTTCGAACTGCCGTATACTCCATATGGAAAAAAAATATGAGATAAATATATTATCCTTGTATTGAAAATATACCAAAATTGGCCTGATTTAATATATGGATTATACATTTCTTTTCACGTCATATTGTATAATATAAATATATTGTAGTGTATAATAATATATAATAATATAATAATATAAAATGTCATATATTACCAAGACTATTTTTCAGATATACAGCATATATTTTCAACACATTCAACATATAATTCCTGCAGAATATTTTAGTCTCTGCAGAAATGATATGATTAAATAATTCAACTCATACAATCACTAACATTCCAATGTATTTGAAATATATTTCCTACATATAATTTTTCCATATGGGTATAGTGCAAATGATGAAGACATGCATGTATGAAAAACGTCTTTGGAAAATGGTAAATCTGATTTGATTAAATTTTAGTTGAAATTAATATTATAAGTTTTTTTTTCTCCAAATTGTCGATATGGTATCGTACTTTAAATTTGTAAAAAAATGTATACTGCTTTTAAAACTAATGAAATATAGTGCAATCTAAATTAAGAAAAACTAAAATTTAGTTGATTCGTTGTCAAGTGTCTCGGTTATGAATTTAGCTCGGTGTGAAAAACTTCAACGCCTTATACTTTGGCATTTTTCCTTCGGTTTATTATGCGTGCTAAACATGTCAACACGTTCACAAGGAACGACTGGAAAATGTCATCTCGTTTTCCTCATAGCCTGTGTCAAATGGCCCTTGCATTTTAGGCCAATAACTCGTATTAGACATTTTTGTTATTTGTTGAAAACGAGGATTTTCGCGAGTCATTTGCGTGTTAAAAGCTTTCATTCGTAGTGTACCTTCACTGTACAAGGCACGTTCGTAAGACCGAAAATGTTCAACTATAAAACGCTACCATTTGTTGTTTTCCAATCATACCGAAGGAGGGGAGAGAGAAACGAATTCAATCGACAGAAACAAAATTCCAATGTGTAATTGAATCTGAGCCTACGCCACTAAGAATGATTCCTGCTGAGAAATTTGTTCAATCTGTCACGAACGACAACAACCTCGTATTGGCAACATATTGCTCACATAATGCGTCATCCCCCCTATTGCCCCACCCCAACGCCAAATAGTGTATGGCACCCTAGAATGTACAGGGTGACACATGAGATCAACCACGAATGTGAGAAATGCAAGGTTGAAACAATGCGATTTTATTAGTCTGTATGATTACTATCATCTATATTGTAGTTATACTACATTACACTACAATACTTAATTTTACATGCATCACTACCCTTATATTTTTGTATTGCATATACTGTATACAGTAAGTTATAATATCGAAATGCAGTTTTCATGTTACAACATAAAATCATGTTCCATCACTTGGGTTCTGGAGAGATACGCATTTCAAACAACCCATACAGTAAATAGCATTCCTCGGTGAAACTTTATACACGATGCTGACAAATTAAAAGGCAAATATTCAAATTTATTTTCATTCTTATAGATTCATTTATAATGTCTGATAGATTCAAACGCTCTTTTTAGAGCAATGCTTTTCACTGAATCGAATCGAAACCCTTACAAAAATAATAGGCATATTTTTAGCAGATTCGTGGTATCCAGCAGGTATCGAGGAATCTTTAAGGTATCATTTTGGTATCATTTTGGTATCCACATTTTACGACATTGAATGTACCTTAGAAGGTACCCCATCATAGGTTTCCTGATAGGTTGACTTTAGGTATTTTTAAGGTATCCAGTATTCAAAGTGTATCCAAAGTATGTTTGAGGTATCCGGAAGGTATCTATTTCTGAATGCCTCGGAACTACCTAATAACTACCTAAAATATGCCTTCTAAGGTTGATTAAGAGATTCCTTCGATAGGTAGATTTTACACCCAATCACACTTAAAAACTACCTTCGAAGATAGTACCCTTAAATAACTTACAGATACCTCCACATTTTTGTAATGCCCCATTTACGTTCCCAAGTGGGGGACGTTATGTGCCGTGGCGTAGGCCCATTCACTTTCTCACGTACATTAAGTTGCGCACTACTGCCATCTAGTGGTAGATGTCAATTAATATCTCATCATTCGTGGGGGCAGCCATTTTTCTCTCCTTGAAATCAGTGGTTGTTTTCACTGCGTGACGTTTGCCTCGAATCTGATTGGTTGATCGCTCAAGTAACTTGAGTCACTTGACGTGACGTCACGCTAAGTTGAAACTATTTCATCCCTCAAGTTGCCAAGTTAAGTGTCAAAGTGACCAAGATGGCGTCGATTTTGGCCCACTTAGCGTACGTAACGTCCCTAACTTGGGAACGTAAATGGGGCATAAGGGAATTAACTGATGTGACATTGGATATTTATAAATTAATAATTCAAAATGAAAATAGCATGCTATAAATTCGATTTATTGTTGGTATAGAGCGTACCCAGATTAGATATTAAGGTCATTGCGAAGCAGTTTTAATTCATCATAACAATTATTCATAACAAATATTAACAAAATCAGTTTTACATGGATTCATTATAGCCTGATGTCTTTGATCATGAATTAGCGATGAAATCTCATCGTTTTTTTTCCATCGTGATTTTTTCCGCGTCCAGACGCTCGTACTGCGGTATTTAATAATCGAGACAAAGTTTTCCGCGTGTATTTCACTCGCTATATCGCGTGTTAGCTTAGCTCTTAAATTCTTGTAGGGAATACGTAAAAATTTATGATTGTGTTTGAGTGCTGAGTACGAGAATTGCGAGGAGACTGATCGTGGCAATGGCGCGTGGTATTAAGAGGGAGTCGTAATGAAATGCCTCGTAAAAAGCATAAAACGGGGTTAAAAAACGCTCTCTCTTTTAAATAAATGCTCCCCCATCCTCCACTTTGCCCTCCAAATGAGAAATGCGACGCATTCCTCTAGTTTATATTCAACTTCGTCTTCCCCGCTCCATCTTTTTTTCTTCTCGCCAGAGATTTGTTGAGGTTGGGGTTAAAACCACGTATACGACATATATTTTCATCGAGGTATTAATAGTTTTAAGAAGCGACGCCTCGCATCCGAGTCGTGTAAAAGTAAAACAGGGAGACGAAACATTTAATGTAATGACAACGAATGTGAGAAGCTTCAATGCTTAGTGCTGGCATGGAAATACAAATTTGGACATTTTCTTGTTAATATAATTTATCACTTATTGTTATTTCCGCACTATTAACCGAAATACAATTGTTCGAATAACCTGTGTTGCCAGTTGCAGCATCCTTATCACCGAGCAGGTTGGTCATTTGGTTAACGTCTCCGCCTGTGGTTGGGAGATCTGGGGTTCCCTCCCCGGGTCGGCTGACCTCGCTGTGGTTTTCGTGGCTTCCACAGTCCTTGTGCGAATGTTGAGGTCAGTTCCCCTTCCAAATCGGTCACGACCGTCCCAGTCCCTTCTCATATTTGATTTCTTCGCCGTGCTTGTTTGCTAGTTCCAACTTGTTTCCTTCTCGCAGTTGTTTCGCAACACCGCTGTTGATATGTTTACGTCGCTGTTCGGGGGGCATTTAGCCTTGTAGGCCTTGCGTCCTAAAGCCTCAAACACACGCACACGCAGCATCCTTATCTGGGCGACGAATGTGCAGCGAAACATGTGGTTTTTGACACGTCAGAGATATAATTCATCTTTCATTCCCATCTAACTTGTGCCACTTGAAATGTTTTGCCTGGTATATCTTAAATGTTATTTGAACATTTATACAATTTAATTCAATTCAACTCAGTACCCTACAGTCAGCAAATAAATGCCAGGTGGTAGGGGGGTCGTACCCGGAGAACAAAACTTCCAATTTACTATAGAAGTAATGAAGTGTAATTTGTTAGGGGTATCTAATATTATTTGTAAAATTCATGATCAGGAAAAAGGCTAAATTCTCTGTTAAATTTTGCAGCTTGCGTTTCTTATAAAATGGCAAGTTTGGAAAGTTACAATAGTGGCAGTAGTGGTCTTTATTTAACATGACCCATCGTGATTCAATATAACAATCAGACGCGTCAGTTTTCTAAGCAATGTCGATAAAACGCAATATCACCAGCAGCTTATAATAATGAATTTGAAACAACTTTGGAATAAATTAAATCGTGATCTAACTTTCTGTAATTTTATTTTCTATATGATATGGTACTGCATAAGCATGCGCGTGCCTAGAGGGTTTACATAAAGAGTTAAATAAAGTAATCTCGTGATTTCATTAAAACCACGTCTTTAGTTATTTTGCATATGCATCGATGTTGCTTCGTCAGAAATAGCATACTGTATAACCGTAATAAAATATCAACAAACACAGAAAACTAATTTAACTGAACAGTTGAAATCGTGTTTGTTTAGGAAATTTGTTATTTAGTTCTTTTGGAAAGAAATCGGGGGATTATGTTGATGGGATTACTTGTAATGACTTTTTTATAATGTCATGGACACTGGCAGGGCAATTTTTTTTATGCAAATATCGACTATTTTTTCGTTTTTACCGTGCTAACCTGTTAAATACACGATTTTAAGTGTTTGTGAAGAAGTGTATACTGTATATTAAAGTTCAGGTTTTATTGCTGCATGGAGTGCGAAGGCCATGCATACTGCATATACTGTATACAATGGAGATTCTTGGTAAATGTCCTTGAATAAAAATGAAAACCACGAGGGAAATTTGAACCTTTTCCTCTCCAACGCGTCGTCGTGGCTACTTTATAACTAATTCATTAATTAAGCCTAATGATATAATCGAAGTGTAAGCGCCAGCAACACGTATTACGCTAGCTTTTGTTCGTTCGTCGAATAATTATGCAAATCACGTTGGTGCTGATGAGGACTTAATGACAGCCTTCATGGGGAATTAATTCACAGTTCATTTTGCATTTACATCAGCTGTTGGAGACGTGCGAAGAAGGGAATTCGTGTTGGCCACTTTGAAATTCAGATGCTCGAATTAAGCGCCATATATTATTTCGGTAATTTGCATTCGCAATATGCTTTAATTACAATTTGAGTAGAACTCACTTCCAATGAAATTCAATTGCTTCGCTTTTCAACGCTACCAACGTTTTCTCCTAATAACTTACCGGAATATTAATTCGAGTAGCTCTTTTGACCGACATTTTTCCTAATTAACTTAATATTATTTAATGAGTCCTATTTGGCAATACAGATAGTTGATAAGGTAATTGGATATATGCCGCATTATCTATCTGCTGTATAATAAGGCTGCGTATGATATTTTTCCCCTCATTAATTCTCCTATTTCATCAAAAGCAAATGGATTATTTGGTTCATTTTTGCTCGATTCGTACTGTAATACGCCAAAAACCTTGCTCTGACTTTAATATTTGGTAAAATTGATGGTTAAATACAATGTGGCTGTATTTTGAAAATGTTATTACAATATGTTCTACGCGTAGTTTACGGAGCTCGATTGGATATGATTCTTTCTGACATTGAAGTGCTTTCATACCAAGGACTCTAAAACCCTGTGGAAGGCCTTTGCAACCTACGTGCGACCATCCCTTGAATACGCCAGCGAGGTGTGGAGGTCTTACCTCATGTCAGACATAAACAGGATCGAGTCAGTCTAACGCCGTTTCACCAAACATCTCCTTGGTCTGCATGGACTCTCCTACCCCCAACGACTGGCAAGGTTAGGAGTAGGCACCTTGGAGAAAAGGAGGGCTAAGGCTGACCTAAAAGCATGTTTTAAGCTCCTAAATGGCTACTCCTATGCTGGTCCTGCCCCATTCCTAACTCTAGGGAGAAACACTAGCTCATCTAGGAGCCTCCCACAGCAGTTGGCTTGGTCCATTGCATCCAAAAACTGCAGGCACAACTTATTCCAGGCCCGAGCTAGGAGGCTCTAGAACAGGCTTCCTCAGGATACTGTCAAGGCCTGCTCCTTGCAGGTTTTCGTCTAAAGGCTGAACCGACTCCAGGCAATCTAATACTTCAAACTTAACCTATTTTATGTCTTTTTTCCTTTCATTTTTGTACGGGATGATTGTAAGTGTTCCAATCAACCCTTTCATTCCTTTTTATTATGGAATAAACTCATTATTATTATTATTATTATTTATCTTATGAATGATTCGATGCGGATTTCCTGTCAGTATTTCCACTTCTGCATTGCGCAGTATACATGTGCAGTACTTTACAACAATCAACTCACCATATTCCTATGATGAATAACAGCCTTTTGATGATGTTTATAAACTCGTAACGACTTACCTGCAATAAAAAAGACAAACATTAGATGTAATACGTAACAAATTGAATTTGAAATCAGATGAAATTTGGTTTGCGTTCTGCAGAAATATGAACTCAACGACTAGTAAATTGTCTCATTTTGAAGAGGCAACACAGTGGAACTTAAGTCCTACGTACTTAATTATTTAGGTATTTGTCATCTTATTTCCAGGATTCTTGTTTAGACATATTTTCACTCGTGCCTAAGATATCACATTCAACTCAAAATAAGCGTTTGACCCCAACCCCCTTCTCCCTCTCCCCAGAGGCTACCCCTGGAAGAGGGTGGTCCATGCTCATACTCAAACACGCAATGTTTGCAGTATTTTGTGGGCAACACAATTTCATTTTCATTTATTCAATAATTACGCCACTGTACGTCATTTGGAGTGGGGCTACATGACAAAATTGCATGATGGTGGTATTTTATATTCTAATATTTATTTTTTATTATCATTTTTTTTTCACTTTAGTGAGGTATTACAGTTATCACTGGTATTTTCACCATCCAATTCGGTCAAATGAGATTTAATCCATCAACTCGAATGCGGTGCAAACATCGGCGTTAGTTCTTGACGTCATCTAATATGTCGGTGGTTGCTCCAACAACCCCAGCAGATTTCCATTGATTTCTGTTATACGGTTTCATCTGGAAATCCCTTTTGTTTTCCATTATTGGCGACCATGTTTGGGTGGCGAGTTGACCTTCCACCGCCCCCACTATTTCATGTCTGTCGGCCACAATCCATTTTCTTAATGACCACTTGCTGCAGTGGCGATCAAGGACCAGTTTCCGCGAACATAGTAATGCAATATGCAATGTATGGGCTTCGAAGAAAATTGAATTCTGGTGACAGCACCGTAATTATTTTATATTAGCTCAGAGGAAAACAATTATATGACCTTATTCGACATAGACGTGTTATTCTTCCAGTACGGCAATTTTAAAATTAATAATCAAGTAAATGTTATAGCATTACAATGGGGCCATGGAAAAAATATACAGGATGACCAAAAATGTATCAAACATGCATAGATATCTCTAAATTTTAGCCAGATACAAGTTACCAGAGTGTCATTGGTTTAGCTCAAGAAGGAATACAGTGTAGTTATTTTTGTATTTGTATATAATGTAACATGTACTGTAGCTCATCACGATTTACACGTACACTGTACATGTACATGTACTGAGATGACTGTCTCAGTTGTCTTAAGGCCCATTGAAAGTGATTTTTTTGCAATTAAAATTACCTAATTTTGGACAGATAAGATAATTTCAAATAAAACTGAATGTTTTAATTCGAAGTTTATATTGATGGTAAGTTCCGGGACTACATGTATATAATATTAAGACATTTCGTTTTTAGAATTTTTCCAAATTCCTAGCAGAGATCTCTAGATCTCTTATATTCCCATTCAGACGGCAGGTGCTGCCATCTATCGCTCCATAAAGCAAAATAAAAAGTCAAAAATAGAATTATCGTTTTTATTAATATCATATGCATTTCCACAAGTTGTCAAATAATAACAACAATAAACAGCTCTTAATGGTTGCAAAAAAAAAAAATATTTTTGAATATGTTTATCAGGAAAGCAGAAAGTGAGTTTCGTCATTTTGTGCAGGGTGTTCCCAAAATCACAACGCACTTTCAATGGGCCTTAAGCCTTAACCTTGATATTTAATCATCGACGCATACATGTACATGTATATCATGCCACGTGGCATTTCGCTAAATTTGGATCTACGCCTGATAAGTGAAATTTAGCAAAATTATAGAACATGTTTCAAAATGTAAAGGAAATATTTGATATGACATGATGTTATTTTAATCGATATTATGACGTTTTTACTGTATATCTGTTAAAGCAGGTTTTCTGATGTCTTTCTGATCTGACTGATTTATACTGTGAAGGTTGGCGGCAATGTTGCCCATGGACGAGATGGATGCACTTGACCCTGGCGCCACTGGAGTGGTATTTGGGGTTGACCTTGGTGCCCCAGGGCAAGGGTTAGGAACTTAGGGCGCCACCTGTTGGTTGAGCATGTTTATATGGGAGAGGAGCTTCTCAGTCAGTCGGACAAAACCGTGACAATGCAACTGTGATCCGATTATTTCGCGATTCCTCTATTTGAACATAGAAACGAGTTCTGTTTTTTGGCTTGAAATTTGAATCTCACAAAGTTAAATTTTCGACCTTTGTCCAAGTATGTATGGATTTTAGTACATAATGCCAATCACAAAAGCCGAGTCATGTTTGACTGTGCATACCGTGAATCATTGTGGAAAAATTTAGTGGATTGAGAGGGAACCTCTTTACTTTGGCCGTTATTCAGCAAGAAATTGAATAAGAACTGCAATGAGACCAATCTTTCAGGCTTTCAGAGACGACTCATCCGAAGGTATAGACATCTTAATTTTTTTTAATACCTGTACGTAATATAAGTATTTGAATAAAAACTGAACGTTTACATGTGTGCATGTACTATATGAATCGGGGTTTGATTTTTTTGCGAAATTAGTTGCCCCAAACAATATGACGAGCACATTTTTTACGTTGTTTGTAAGTTTGTTTACTCTCAGGAATCTTAAGTTAATATAAATTTAGTACCTTAAAGTTTAATAACTGCGATGCAATTACATCATGCACCTTACCTTCATGCATTACAAGCTCGTATGGTTTCATGTGGATTATACCAAAATGACGCTAAAAGATTTGAAGCACCAAAAAAAAAACCTCGAAAAGTCACGCGATTTTATTATCAACCGTGATTGTGAAATTCAATCTGAAAACTACAAATTTACAGTGTTTATTCATGCGAAGAGTCAGGACAAAGACCTGCGCATGTTCAATTAAGGTTCAAGAGCATAAATTCGGTGCATTCATCATTACATGTGCAGTGTGCATGTATTATACGTGTTGATTAACATTAATCCAATTCTAAGGATCGGGAATTAATATCTCAAGTTAGAAATCTTAAAATTTGCTGTTCAAGTTATTTGACTAATATTTTTTATTGAAATCATGAGAGACTAGCCTGTTCAAAAGACGGTTTGCTATAATATTTTTGACTAAAGAAAACTAGCATTTCAAAACAATGTTAACAAATACCAATGTTATACAATATTGGTGAATATTTTGAAAATTGTTTGTTTTAATTAGCTCGCACCTGATTCCTAATGGTAATTGTTCCGTGCAAGTTTCAAGTTTTGATCAGCATTTTTATTTTTATCCAAATTTAAAATTCATTAATGTAAGCCAATAATCACATATAGGTGGCTTCACCTTTCGTTCATTTTAAAATAATCTGGATTGAAACATTGAAATGCAAACTCTGCGTTGAGGGAAATGAACTTTATAATAACTTATGTCAAACTGAACAGAAGCTTAAGTGTGAACTTAAATTCATCAAAACTTAAAACGCAAGAATTGAAGCAAAGAATTACACGAGGTACAATTAATTCGAAATATCTTTTATTTATTGTTAACGACATCACCGTATCATGTTTGACTTGTGAATTGCACCAATTATTCGCGGATGCACTTTTATCTCAATAATGCATTTAACATCGTCAATTTTCACCTTTTCTAATTAAGTCTCGTACGTGAAATAAGTTAAGTTTTTAGCGCACGTTAAGCGCATTTATTATAAGTTGGCCTTTTGAAAGTCATACGTGACTTTCGTTTTTATCTATTGAATCAATGGATTATAACGTCGACTTCGTTAACGTGTCATAAATTCCGGGATTATAAGTGTAGCGCGTCCCATACACGCCGTTCATTTATTAAAATATCTTAATTTTCGCCATTTTAATTCTTCTTTATGGCCTACAAATAGATGCTCCAACTAGATAATGACATCCGAACGACTGCTTTAGGGGATTTCCCTTGTATAAAACTTACGCTTTATCATCGTCAACGCAACGGGGGCGCATCTTAAAGGCTAAACGAGTCTCATTTTAATGCACTATTAATGACGAAACGAACAATATGGGGTCGATATACAATGTATACTCCATTGTACTTGACTTCGCTCCGCTGAATTTGCAAAAACTAAGCTCATTTTTGAAATGCTCGAGTGCAATGGACACTATCAGACGCGAATCTGATGTTCTAATGCTTTACAACGATTAATTTGGTTATCACCAGAATTAAATATATACACTGTAAAAACATAGTCTTATTTTCAGTCGATTTTTGTGTCTGAAAATGTTAGTTTCGTCTTATTTTTGAATATTTTATAAGTAAGTCGCGTAAAGTGTCTTTTTTCGCTCTTGCCTTCAATATAAGACACAAAATGTATCTTACTTGTAGTAAGTCGCGTCACATGACTTAAAAGGGACGTTATATTAGCCGTTAGCTGACAACCTATTATGGGATGGCAACTCGCCATTATGGACAGCATGTTCGTTGTCTCGATGAGAATTACATCGTTGCAGCGATTTTCACCTCTATTATTCACTCTGGATGGATATACCTGAGCCACTTATGTTATGAAAAACAGGTTAGGTTGTTTATTTCATCTGGAGGATATTATGACCAGCTGAAATTAGGCTTTTTCTTCATCGAAGCATGGCGATGGCTAAGGCTCGCGGTTAGGCTTAAGTATTGTATTGTTTATGCAAGGAGTTTGTATAGGTACTAGTATGTACATTTTTATGTAGTGTCTCAAGTTTCGCTGATTCAATTTGTGAATGAGCAATGTTACCGAATGACACTCTGAGCTAGGGCAACCAATAAATTCGTTACTAACAAACAAATAATGATTTCAATATGATAATTTACTTTTTATAGTAAGGCATTTTAGGCAACTGAATAATTTTTAGACACTTTAGGTGACTTTTCCTTACGAAAATTCAGTCACATTACGAGTCTTGATGTCAGACACCCAAAACAAGATTCATTAAATGACTGGCTTTTGTCTACAATGATTTGACACATAATATGACTGAAAGTAAGTCGGCAGTTTTTACAGTGTACGACGAAAGTTTGCGTGTATAATACGTTTATTTTCACTTGCATGTTTGTTCTTGTGATTGAATTTGATTTCCGTCCTACGCGTGTAAATGTTTACTTTACACTGCAGTTTTGGGGCTAATGCGAAAATGTGAAAACATTATGTGTTTTCTTAGTTATGCTTCGCTTTGGTCCATCATTTTTTATTGCTGAGCAATTTGCAACAAATATTGCATAAACTGCATATATTGTTCAGTTTACGCTTACTATTTGTTTTACATTTTTTGTCATTGATTAGAATAACAAACATTGTTTTCGGTATGTCTTAATATGATACTCATGCATCGTTCGTTCAGGTTTCCCCTTATAAAAAAACTGAATGTCAAATGCGACGAATTAGTATCGAAATGATATTTCTTAAAGACTGCCGACCACGAAATGCATCTGCAACTACTATAAATATCAATGAATTTCTGATTGCATGTTGCTCATTCGTGCTCATCACCAACGCCAAAAGTTTTCGTATACCCTGTATGTGTCAGATTGGTTGCAGTGTAACCAATTTACGACAACAGTTTTCAACCATGGCAGTCAGGCTCAAAAAAGTAACAAACTTGTTATCTTTTAAACGTATATGATTTTAAAATTAGTCGTGTAACCACCCTGCAATCAATTTGCAAACAGTTTTATTTTAGATGCTTCGATTGTCTGATAGCTTCCTTTATTTAGCCATACCATAATAAGGTCAAGTACCTCTTCGTGCTTTGAGATACTGTTGTTGCGTTTCCATGAGGGTTCTCATACTGAATTTATGATATCCAATGTTGACAATGTACAGTCATCAATGATACGTTGACATGTAGGGTTTATATAATTCCATACATAGCCATATAATTTATGTCAATACAAACTCGTACATGCCATACGCGTTCATATACATGGCATGTTCACATATTTACAGACAGGTTGCGCTATATGGTCAAATCATAAATGAATTACGCTGACTTATTAACATTTAATAATATAATTATACAGTTAGCATTATGGTAATTGAGTGGTAACAATTACTTACAATGATCAAAACTAATTATAAATGTCAGGCTAAATACAGTATTTTGTTCAGTGAGTTCAACCTGTTTGAATAGCTAATTACTTCCAGGGCTGAAAGGGATAGTGGTGTAAGTCAATTTTCCTGGTATTGATAAACAGTTTCGCCCTTTTTAATAATGCAGCTATTCCAATGAACCTCTCAAAATTATGCCGACTTCTGTCAGCAGTATACCATCCCACATGCAAGAGAAATGTATTTCAAATGCATTTTAAAATACATCGCAAATTGTAAAATGTATTGCAAATGTATTTTTAGAAAAAGCTCCATGATACATGCATTTTAAAATGCATTTACTATCCATTATGAAATACATTTATGTCTCAATCTACATATATTTCAATCTACATGGGATTCCATTCCAGCAGCATGACATTCAACAAATTTTCTTAACAACATTTTAACATTGCAGGTTGCAGTTTTGCACTTAACTCCAAAATTGAGAAAAAGTCTTGCACAATCCTTATCTCACTTCATTTATCTGGTGCTATTCCAGGCTGGCAATATTGCCATATGTGAAGTTATTTATGTCGCGTAACATGTGGCTATATGCAGTGGTATATGGCGTTATCAAACTTTCACATCCACCCTGATACAGTGGAACCTGTCTAACTCAATACTGTGTAAACTTATAACCTCCATAACCTAATATCAGCGGGCGGTCCCGAGCTCGTCCCCATGCTGGAGTAGTGTCCCGGCCTAAGTCAATAACCTGTCTAAACCGATATGTGATGCCCGGTCCCTACAGTATTGATTTAGACAGGTTCTACTGTATTTCTTAATCCTGTTACCCCCTTGCCCAGTTTTCCTACCACTGTATTAATTCTCCAGTTTGACCCGCGGGGCGAAGGTAGCATAAAATTGGAATAGGCAAAACAAAAACAATAACAAAAATGTTATTTTTGTCGCATAACGTGTGGCTATATGCAGTGGTATATGGCTTCATCAAACTTTCATCATCCACCCTGATATTTCTTAATCCTGTTACCCCCTTGCCCAGTTTTCCTACCACTGTATTAATTCTCCAGTTTGACCCGCGGGGCGAAGGTAGCATAAAATTGGATAAGCAGCCAAACAAAAACCGGATCTATTCTTCCAACAAATGCAAATGCATTTTAACGACTCTTCGCGACGCTTGTTTTTAAGTTTTAGATCCGTATGCGTGTAATTCTCGTCCGATTGTTTGATTTTGTTCGGCGCTTTATTGTCTCACCAAGGCGTAATGAGGTGTAGTACACGATTCCCTTTTAATTGATGGCGTTGCATCTTTTTGTCGTTGCCCTCGTAAAACGAGCAACAAAGGCCTCTTACCTATTGTTCTTCTTCTCCATTTAATCCCTACACGGCTTGATATTCACTGGCTTTTCTGGTAATAATAATAACGAGAGCCGGCGTAATGTCATTTTTGCACTCGGTGTTAAATCTTAAACACATCGGAGTTATTAGAGTTATCGCTGGGTGTTATTTCCGAGATTTTCCTCTCATCTCATCCCCTTAATATTCTAATTCTCCCATTGTGCCCCATATTCACGCGCCTCTTAATCTTTAATTTATAAATGTTAGTTGGCATGAAAAAGCCGAGATATATTCTTGGCAGTAATAATCCACTCGATATCGCCGTCACCTTTCCAGTTATTCGTAAAATGGGGCGCGATTATTATTACTCCTCGCTCGCCTCTTTTTTTTAATATCATTCGTGAGAGCGTGAGCTACATTTTGTATCTTATCCTCTGGGGGAAGGAACGTCATTAGCAATGCTAAGTACAGCTAAAAGCTGCTGTATTAAAGATTTATTTCGGTTTCGTAAATTGCTTTTACAAAAGACGTCCGCAGACTTTCCCTATACCAGTCATGGCGGGCTACGAAGGAGTTTTAGCTGAACAAAATCAAAGGATTCACTGCCCACTTAGCCACGACGTTGACGTCCTAACGAAATAGCATTTTATATTTATGATTTACTTAATAATAAAACCCCCACATGATTCGATAGCCAGCGATGTGAAAATGGCTTCAAATTTAATGACTATCTTAAATTATCGTTAATTGATGACATCGCCCTACAAACGTTCAACGTTGTAACCAACAATGTCGGCAAACGTGGGATAAGATAGGGTGGACATCAACATCAGAAGTAATAGACACTTAGCGCAGCACCACGAAACTATGTAAAATCCGAAAAGCGAAAAAGTATCTGTGGAATTTTGTTACCCTACCAGTGCCTAACCAGTCAAGTGCTGGAACCTAAAAGTTATGCTAAACAAATATGTTTAGAAAAAGGGGCAGATCAACTTACTATTCGTCATATGGTTTAATAAACAATAAACAGAGGGATGAACATGAAATCATGAGCAGCCTAGTGCAAATGCTTACAACACTACAGGCAGCCAGCCTTGTGCAGGCCTTGCCAGCTTCTCAAGTCCCGAGTGTGATGTGCTGCCACCTGGGGCCAACTTCCGGTTTGTTTGGGAGTGTCACTTTCTGTCTTTCTGTTTGGTGCATTTCACCGGGCGTCGTATGCGCACATACACATGCAGGTGAGTATATCCAACAGTATCTCGTCCGAATTGACTTCTCCGTTACGAGATACTGATTTACTTACCAAATTAGAGGCAGTTTTTGGTGATCATGGATACGGAAAACTTAGATTTGACACGGAATAAATTCTTCACTGTCATTGGTTATGTTCAGTCACGTGTGGAGGGATACGCAAAAGACGCAGTATCGGTACAATAGTTCTACTGCGCATCCCCATCGCGGTCATTGAAAACGCCTTGTAAAAGCACTTTTGAGGCCGTTTACAAACCGAAAACAATTATAAACATATTAGGTGGGGCCTAAACTATTAGTTTACTCCAAAACTGCCACTTATTTCATGTGCAAAAATTTACATGTACAAAAAAAAAGTGGCCGATTACACAAGGCGCCACTTCGCATATTGATTTGAGTTACCAAATAATTACCCTAGATGGAGCAAAGTATTCAGCAAAATTTGTTGGCGCACTCCTCACGTACCAAACTTTGTACCGTACCAAAAAATAGGATAATGTCGTAAGTTAACATTTTCGTATGAACAATTTAGTGGTGCTGCGCTAAGTATCTAATACTCTTTAATTAAACATTCGATGCAGCTTTCCTTTATGAACTTCTTATCCTCAAAATGTCTCGCTCCATTCTTTATCCAAATTAATTGCACCTATAATTTTGCAGCTTGTTATCCGAAACAATTTCAATTTTACAATTTTTTTAAAGAAACATGTCCAATTTTTTAATGAATAAATAATTTTCACCGCATATTTAACGGTTAACCTTAAATGTCTCGCTTTATAGAGTCGCAGCTGCAGTGTCAGCTTTAGTTATATTTTTTTACGTTCAACTCCCGCGTGTTCAGTTTATTAATCGCTTCCTTTTTAAAAGTTCCTTCGGAAAAACAGACATTATTTAATTGAAATTGGTCCACGGGGACTGCCAAAATAAGGAGAAATGAAGCTAAAAAGCAAGGGTTGCCAACGTCTACCTCACCTCGCGAGATTCGTTTTAGGAAGATTTAATTAAAAATGCGCTGGAATTAAGCATTTTCATTATTTTTGCTGGCGAGTAAAGTAGGCTGACGTATTTGTAGCTACGGGGCCGGTGGTTTCTATCTAGATGTTATCCGTAGACGTGTATTTAATTTTAACCGAGATCATTACGAGCTATTTGACCAATAAATCCTGTTAATTAAATAGACGATTCGAGTGGAAACAATTAAGACGAAAGGAAGGAAGGAAGGAAGAAATGGGAATAGGGATAAACGAAGGGGAAAAATGTTAGGGGGCATCTATAAAGATGTGGCAACAATTTCTGCTAAAAATCTCTTTTGTGTTTCCGCATGAAAATGCAGAGACAGAGCGACGCGAGTATATTTAATGGCTAACGTATATTCTGGAAATTCTTAATCCGTTGATTTGTTGCTTTCCATTTCCTTTGTCCTCTTCACAAAAGCGGCTTTCGCACACTTTGCCTCGCCTTTTCGAGATGTTTGACGAAGTTAAAGAGGATGTAAGTCCGCGATAAGCGCATTTCGTGTCAATATATCAATGGCTATGGGTGTGGAGAAACTCAACGCTAATTCAACATCGACGTTTCCATCGTTCTGGATTTGCCTTTTTCATCAAACGCAGCCAGTATATGTGATAAACAGCACGACGTTTCGATGAGTGAACATCTTCATCAGGTGCTTCCTTTATGGACAAATTAATAAAATTAATTCAATGTGCACGTGAGCGCACTTGTACATGCCATCGAAACGTCGTGCTGTTTATCACATATACTGGCTGCGTTTGATTATTGATATCTATATGATACTCCCAGCCACTGAAAATATGGGAAAGATTGATTTAACATGTGCAGGAAAGATTGATTTACCATGTGCATGTACATAAACTGTTGCATCTGTTTGACTAAAGCTTTAACAGTTTTAAAGATACATCTTTTTTAGTTCTCGAAGGATACAATCATCCTATGTTGCGTTACATTATGAAATAATTAGGCAATGCGCAGCCAATATCTCTGTCTCTGCCAATTTTCATAAATCATTTGATAATACTGTATAACGTATAGAAAAGTCAATCTTCGGGACAGTGACCGGCATTATGAACTGGTAGCAATCTTTATTCACGGTCAATTTTTTGTTACGATCCGCGCAACGTATCGGGAAATGAATCCCTTCTTCAGGTGCATAAGCTGAACGGGTGTAGAGTTAAAAATCAAATTACCGTTACAAAATACCGTTACATTATACAATATGTATGTATCAGTTCGCATCATTACGTATATATGGGAGAAATTTTTAGCGATTTTTCTTTGGAATAATAGTGGTTGGTGGTATGTATTGTATGCAGCGCGTCTTCGAAATAAGACTAAATTCGTTTACTTTTTATCTGCTGTAGACGAATCACGCTGTGAAATTTGCCAATTTTCATAAATCATTTGATAATACTGTATAACGTATAGAAAAATCAATCTTCGGGACAGTGACCGGCATTATGAACTGGTAGCAATCTTTATTCACGGTCAATTTTTTGTTACGATCCGCGCAACGTATCGGGAAATGAATCCCTTCTTCAGGTGCATAAGCTGAACAGGTGTAGAGTTAAAAATTAAATTACCGTTAAAACGAGAGTGCGTGAGCGCAAAGAGGAATGCAAAAATTATCACTATAACAGACGGTACAATTCAATTTCCCACTTGAACTTGTGGGGTGCGATTGTACTATTTTTGATTGGTGAAAACAACAATAAAGGAGAGGCCTCCATATAAGGCCTCCAGTTCTACTCTAATAGCTTTTAGCTGCTCCTCTATGAATTTTTGGAATATTCTACTTCAGAAATATAGTACAATCGGTAAAAATCTACGTTATATTATCGCTGTAGATCTATTACGTTCATTCTGAACTAATGTTAAAAAATCTGCCTGCTATTTGTTCCTGACGTTCAAGATGCCATATTTTTCGACCATAGTGTTTTACCTGTCAAAGTTAATCATGGTGTTTACTGTGGCTTAAAGTGGGCAGATAACCCTTCTTTCCCTACGCTGTAAGAAATTTCTGAAAATATGTCAAAATGTGCCCCTTTAAAAGCAATTGATGGCAATCATTGCTAACACGAAAGCCCTGTTTGATATCAGTTGAATGGCGTGAATTTTAAAAATTCCAGCTGAAGCATTTTTCAAAAAATGTGGACACAAAACTATTGACTGTATTTCTAAAGTATACGAGTATATTTCGAATAAGACTTTATAGCAAATTCAACCGATTCAGCAATCGATGGCAATACTCCTCATTGTAATTTCATTTTGTGTCATAGCCTACGATCGGTGTAGTTGAGCAGAAAATGTGTAAGTGAAAAGCCCAAGAATTGGCTTCATAATCAGAAGCGATCTTTGTACGCACTTAGCTTTCTTTATTCCCTCCATTAGTGAACGTCTACGAAAACTGATTTTCAGATTAAAGGTCATCGTTGTTTTCCGCGCTAACGACGCTCTCAATTGAATTTCAAACATCTTCAGCTTTTATACTGATTACATTAGTGGCATCGGCCTGACCAAAGGCTATGAATAAAGTACCATGAAAATGGAGGTGAAAGGGCATCCAAATCGCTTAATAAGCCAACAGCGTCATTTGCAACGTGAAAATACATAGACGGATCAATAGGACTCACACCACCTTAAAGGGCATCTTAAATTGGCTTGAAGATTACAACTTAATATTTTGACGAAATTTACAAAATTGCTCGTTCATAGACTAAACCAACCAACCATTTCAATTTACAATTTCAATGTCAGCTCGCTATGCCTTATTTCTCGCCAAAAAAAATTATAGTAATGATAATAATACACCAACATACATATACCAGTTATATTTCCACTCTGTATAATCCCAGTCATTAGCATAATTTTCTAACTCGCACGTCAATGTCTAAACTATACTTAAAGCGCCAAAAGCCCATTGAAAGTGCGTTGTGATTTTGGGGACACCCGGCACAAAATTGCGAAACGCAATTTCTCCTTTCCTGATCAACATATTAAACATTTTTTTTGGAAACATTAAGAGGGACTCGCGTTTTATTGGTGGTGCTATTTGACAACTCGTGGAAATGCTTATGATATTAATAAAAACGATAATTCTATTTTAGGACTTTTTATTTCGCTTTACGAGCGATAGATGACAACACCTGCCGTCTGAATGGGAATATAAGAGATCTATAGATCTCTGCTATGAATTTGGAAAAATTCTGAAAACGAAATGTCTTAATTTTATATAGCCCAGGATCTTACTATCAATATAAACTTCGAATTAAAACATTTAGTTTCGTTTGAAATTATCTTATCTGTCCAAAATTAGGTAAATTCAGTTGCAAAAAATCACTTTCAATGGGCAGTAATTAAATTTTCAATGAAAGAAATATTTGTTGAAATTTATACTGGCGACGTGTATTTTCACGTGTTATTATTTTACTCCATTAGGCAGGGGAGTTTACTGCGTAAGCGGTTCCCATAATGGACAGGTTAACGTTACTTTTACTAACCTGATGTGGTCACTCCCTGGTATTTGAGTAATTATAGTCTAAGATCGAAGTAAATCAAACATGAGAAGCACAAAGCACTAGGTGCTCAAACCCCTATGGCCAAGAGTTTAGTAAGAAGTTTGAAAAGGGATGGTTAGTATCATGTTGGCACCGATCCCGTTCCAACAGGAACACCTTAAGTTGGCCGTTACAGGGGGATCATTGCATTGTTAGGGTTAGTGGGAGAAAAAAAAGAGTATGGTAGTGTAGTGAGGAGTAGCTCAGTTTTCAGCATCTGCTGGAAGTAAATAAAACACTCTCTGCCATTTGGTCCTATACAAACTTTATTAAAACAGTGTTGCCAGTCAGTGACGACCTCACTAAAAACTCCCTATGAAATCCCTAGTTCCCCACACCTTACTGTCTTTTTCAAGGTTTGAGACATAGGACCAAATGTGCTTCTTTAAAGCAATAGCTGCGGCAATCCGTGCTAACACCATAGTCTTGCACGAATCTCTCTTATTTCTAAGTACTGTATATGTGTCTGCATCCTACGCTTCTGCTCGGGTACCATTTTGGCTTTTAGGCACTGTGCTCCCCAAATACACACACACACATGAATCTCGCAGCCGGTTTTGGAGGGGCGTGTCCATCCGTCCAGCTGACCTTGACCAGTTGACCCGTAGCTCAAAGCCAGCTGCTCCAGGCGTAGTTACACCAACGGCTGACAAAAGTCGGGTCAATGTTGTTGCTTTCCTTTCTCTATAATTCCGAGTCCTCTCTTCGGTTTATGTGCCAGTGTTGGCGCTGCTACTGTATAATTGCAGCGACGCCAGCGCCACTTCATTGATTTTTGGTCCTTTCTTCAACATCCCGAGTGGTTAAATAATTAAAAGTGTCGAGTGATTGAAGGGTGTTTCGTCGAGCACAAAAGGCTCGTTTCCGCTAACTGGCGTTATATTCGCCGTTTGAGGTGTCTCCTCTATTAACATTGCATGCGTGGCGGCCATCTTGAATTCGTCACCCTTTTTTTTTCACTCTCATCTTTCCTCTTCACTTACGTAATTCGCTTAGACGTACGCGCACTATGTTTTATCGGGAGAAAACCTCCGTTGGCGTGGGCGTTACGGCGTAAATAGGCAGATATGAAAAGCCTACCGAAGATTGCACATTTTGCATCAACACTGCATGCATTTTTGGGAAAATACAGATTGCATGCTGCGTGGAAATGATGTTACTTTTTAAGCCTGCAAATGGCGTCTTTTCAAAATGGAATGCAAATGTAAAATGTAATGAAAGTGTTGAAAATTAGGTACAAATGATTATCATATATGTACCCAAAGGGAGTAGATGATTTTAACATGTGTACCTCAAGGTACGATATGAATAGGTACAAATGTGGACTCATATGTACCCCTAAGGAACCCATGTCAAGGGTACACTTGCAATCACCGTATGTAACTTTAGGGTGTGTATATAGTTTCAAAACGTTTGTTCCCTTAAGGTTCAACAGTTGTACTTTTTCCGTTTAGAGTGTAGTCATACAGGCAGAACAGCCTTAATATTGGTTAAAAATAAAGATGTTACCGAGGATGGCAACCACTCGGTACACCAACGTGCACATGGTTTGCCATCTTCATCTTTCGGGTCAGCCATCTTTCTTTAATTTGATGAAACAAATTAGTTTGAAAGAGAAAAACGATTCGTGGTTCGTTAATTATGCCAATCTGATTACCAGAAGGCATTTGTCGAACATTTCGGATGAACTTTTAAAGATATAGCTGCTGCCTTCCTTCGACGAGGTGGATGGACGTCTTGATCGATATTCACAAGACCGTCTTTTGGCTCGTATATATTAAATTTTAATTACAATGTAGCGACGGTTGACGATCTATACATTATCTCGCGTTTTGTTTATTTTTATTTAAGATTATGTGCCGGGGGTGGTAGAATTCCCATCTGCCATCACCCCGCATTATCTACCTGCCCTGAGACAAGAAAGAGAAGCAAAATGTAAACATAAACTGTGAAAAACATCGTTCCTTAATCCACAATAGAGAGTGTCAGAAAACTTCCAGACGCAACGCAATCCTAACTGAATGTCGTCGGTCTAATTAAGTGGCACTATAAAAGTCGGTGCTTTCAGCTCAAGGACGACTGCATTCTCTGTGCTGGGATCAAAGTTCAGTCCACCCGTTGCCAGGCAGGTGGGACGAAATTATGTCAGAATGACGTATTGCGTTTAGATTAAGGTTAGGGTTTCGTGTTTTCTGACACTCTCTAATAGCTTCTGTGGAATTGTGACAATTTAACAAAACGTGGAGGAGCGAATTTTTGATGTTCTTAATTAAGTCCTAATTGATTTCCTGGTCGCTCTATAGGCGACTCCTGTTAGGGGACGGACCTGTACTTAGTGCAGACCAACCTAACATTAAATAAAAACACCCCGTCCACACTTCTTTCGCACTTTGCGGTGAACGATGCGCTTTGAAATTGAACTTCGAGTTTAATATATCCGCTAATTCAGATGGGTTCACGTCGTGTCTAAATGCATCAGTCTGAAATAGCGATTGAACGTTTTAGAAATGTTGACAGAAAAATGCCCAAGAACGGAGGTCCGGTTGCTGGATGTGGGTTGCGTACAAACGCATTGTTGGTGGTTTAAATATTGCATCAATCCATCATTTTGGCATTTCATTCTCATTCGTCAAATGATCAAACATCTCGCCTATGGGGCGCCCCAGCCTAAAAAAACTGATTCGAGTCCATTGGATACAATTTCTTATTCGCATTTCGCGTTTACCCTCTAGTTAATATGCAAATGAAACTGTATAGCAGCCAAACAGTTTTATGCTTATAGATTTGAATAGAAGATTTGATCTCGGGGGGAGGTTAGGGGACAAATAGGAATTAAGGGGGATGGGGAACTCTTATATCGTATGGGGTACGCCCCATAGGCTGGGTTTTATAGATGGATGGATACATGTATTCGTCTATTTCGTTTTCAGCCTTTCAAGATGAAATGGGGAAGAAGAAGAGGCCGATGCTTGCATAAAAAAAGATCGATCTCGAAGTTTAAAAGAAATAAAAAAGATTTCTTGCGCGGATCATTTACAATGGATGCGACGTAAAAAACCTTCCTTAGTCGATATTGAAAGAAATTTTATCCAATATATATAAAGATAAAGATATGTATCTCGAGGGGCATCGTCTTAAGAGGTTGCGCTGGGCCTTACGAGAAATGCACTCCACGAAGAAGGCTTTCATTTCGGCCACTATTTTCATAACTGAAGGCCGTTTCTTAGCCAAATATGAATAATTTTATAGCGCTATCTAAGTTTGCCCTAAAAGTAATGAAATGTTGTTGCCAAAAGCGAATTTTGAGGTTTTTTCCAACTTATGAATAACTAATCTACTGTAATGTATGAAGCATAATTTGCATCTTGAAGTGATGCAATGTATAGAGCTATCAGTTTGCCTAGCTATTATCACGGTCAGAATTTAATGGTCCACCTTTTTGGATAATTTAATTAGCGAGTCATGTCGCCTCATTTAAATGCTACGTTTAAATGCTACGTCACAAACATGTTAATGTACGGAATAAAATCTAGTAAATGAATATGCTAAAAACACCTGTTTTAGCATCCTAGCTGCTCGTGTGAATTTGAAATACTTCGGCTTGGCATTGACAAGGTTGAGGCGTACACTTCGCCTGAAGAAATGCAGAGGCCATCACATTGATCACAATAAGTAAGAATGTGATAGGTGGATGAATGTGTGACTGATTGTTCTAGGAGTTGATGTTACGGGTCACAGGCCATGGAGTTATACCTGGTTAGGAAACCTTAAAAGCACAACTCCTATAGTAATCCCAAGATACGAGCCAAAATTTGGGCAGCCAATCATAGATCGATAGGTTCGTCCTGGCTATTCAGAACCCATGATAGTTGGAGAAAGGAAAATGGCTGCCAGTACCATACATGCCGTGGTGGACGAAGCATGCGTGAGCTCGGTACCTGAAACCATAGCATATACGCCTTGAAAGCTCGAGTTCCACGAACGAGCCAATCAACCCGCAAGTGCGACCCTGGTCCTCATCAGTGATCAGAGGGCTCATGAACGACCCAATAAGCCTCATGTGCGATCTTGGACCGACCACTGCAGGACTGACCTCTTATTGGCGAAAGCGCTTTCTGGCAGTGGGCACCACTTTAAGTTTCTCCCTCTCACCAGCCTCCGCTCAGTGGCACTGTTTGAGGCGACCCGGATGGATGAATCACAAACAGGAAATAGCATCCTATTGGTCTGAACGACGCCATTTCTTCGCTCGTATTTTGGGACGAGTATAGCAACAATATCACTCTGATTCAACAACTCTTCATGCTCCTCATTTTTGTAAAATTGGGCCCTGGTTTTATGCTCGCGCTTATTGCCGGCATTAGTGCTAGTGTTAATTTTGAGGAGTCCACGCTCTCTGTCCATTGGGTGCGCGATGTATAAGCTGGCAAAGTAGCGCCGATCATTAAATATGGCCATAACTCCACATTTTCAGGCTGTTGCCAGCAGCCATTTCTGAGAAAAGCGTTTTCTGCCATCCTGTGGGGATAATTTAGCTGATAAATAAAAACATCGAGCCACGAAAAAAATGCGAACGAGTGACCGCCCTGAAATCGCCCTACTATTGATGCGGGTTTAAATAGTACGACTTAATGGTGGCCCCAAAACGGACGAGGGTCGTCCATGTCGTACGGCTCGCACTTGAATAAGCTAATTAAAATTATGCGAATGCTTGGCAGGACAAAATTGAAAATTATACGATATCATTGTATACTTTAATTGTAGATGTGCAAAGGATCGTACATGTAAAATCGGATGATATTTGCTTTGATATATACTTGCGTTCAGCTGATTGGTACTATTTGTTTAGCGCATATTTCGTGAATGTCCGGAAAATGTGAAGGAGACTGGCTACACAACGCTGGTTCGCCCTTGTTGGAATACTGCGCTCCTGTCTGGAACCCTCATCGGATAACTTTAATTCAGGATATGGAAATGGTCCAGCGTAGGGCAGCTACCAGCGATCCGAGAGTGTTACAGAAATGCTCCACTCTCTAAATTGGGACTCGCTGAGGTCCAGACGCGAAATCTTATCTATGGGGTTGTTTAAACGCTTTAATCTTTCTGATAATTCTCATCTTGTTTCAAATATATTTTTGCCTAATAATCATTTAAGAAGTAGGCATAATCATTCTAAGCCTCTGAAGGAGCTTCGTCAGCTCTGACGGATGTCGCCACTGTAAACATTATTTCCAGTGGCACTTTGGACGTTTTCAGTACGTTTTTATCCACCATAGCACGTGGACGAAACGCGTCGTGGATAATTTGTGCTAATATATGACTGCGATGAAAGGAATTGATGGAATTAATTTTTACAATGACCAGTCAAGTTGGTGAGTTTTCTTAAGAGTCGAGGATGCATTTTACGAATGGAGATAGGCATTTGTTTCCCAACATTCCCAGCACCACACAGCACTTCGGTTGGGCAAACTTCAGTACTTCTGTGGTTCCCCACACAAGGGTTGAAAACAGTTGAATGCGTACGTACAACTATTTCGACATGCATTAAAAGTGTCTGCGATCTATTTTTTTGCAACTGCTTCGCAATCGTTGTCTTTTTTAAATATAGGAATTTTGATTTGGCAGCTGTGGCGTGAAACTGGTTGCGTGAAGCTCGTTGGTTTTAAAAAGCGTGTCTTCGCGGCTGACTGGCTTTTCAGTTGTTATCGTAGTCGGAAGGCGAGACCCCGCCGAGGTTAATTAAATTAAGCACGGAGGGAATATCCATTTTTCATCATCTTTTATGCTCCCGTACGCTCACCATCATAGGTGGTGATGATGGGATGGATGAGGTTTAGGGGAAAATCCCCGTGTAAATGCGACTCGTAGCATAAGGACTACACGTACGGCGTATGTACATGAACGACTATCCAAATTGAGGGAGTTCTGTAATAACATGTCCGTGTTTATCTTCCGGATCACGTGACTCGCCGGGGCTTCAAAAACAACAAAAGAAAACTGAACGTTCAATTTTGAAATGAAATGAAAATAGCCACGAGAGGCAAAGAGGAAGAGCGCTGATGCCTCTCGACTACCCGTAAAGGAAACAAAAAGGAAAAGTGTAGGTAAACATGCAAAACGATGAGCAAACAGCATAAAACATAATAAAGTCAAATGACACGAGAAACTTTCAATTTCCCAGCTGAATTTCGAGCCTCCGCTTTGTTTGCCGACGTTTATAATTGACATTTTTCAAATTGATCGACATCCAGACGTTGTTATAACGTCTGCCAAGTGCACCACCATATGAGATTTCCGCCCTGTCAACTAGCATCCTCGACGAAGCAAAGCTGCGAGTGACCTTTCACCTTTAACATACCGAAACCGTGCTCGCTGGGTGGTAATAGTTAAGTAAAACAAACACGGCCAGTATTATACAACTATACTGCACGACGTTTCGCAGAACGAACTGCTTCATCAGGTGCATCTTTATTTCGTAGAAATAATAGTGGTGGCAGCCTCTACGTGCATTGTCCGGAACGAGGTGCCATAGTCGGTTCAACGAGAAATAAGAAATTCTGACAACCCTCTGAGGGATTCCGCTTATTGATAGGTTCCTCCAGGCTATTCCGACCCTATAATAGCTGGTAAAATCAACATGGCTGCCATAGCTATACTAGCCACCGTGAACGAAGTATGCATGAGCGCTGATCCGTGAATGCTCGGCCGTGGCTTGGGAGCCAATAATGTCGTATGTGCGATCATGGCCCCTGTCATTGATGGGAGTAGGACTCCCATCCTACTGCGGGTTCCAGAACGAGACAATAAGCCGCATGTGCGACCCTGGGCCGATAACTACAGGGCCGACCTCTGACTTGCTAAGGAGCTTTTCGACAGTGGGCACCCGTTCAGGGTCCGCCCTCTGAAAGTTGGATGAACGAATCACAAACAGGAAATGGCATCCTATTGGTTGAACGAACGCCATTTTTGTCTTCTGTCGTTGAGTCGACTATAGTCATGACTGACAATCAGACTAAAATCGAAGCCACACTTGTCTATCCGTATACTGGTAACATCTTTCGGTGAAAAAGAATTCTACTTGATACGTGATGTTGTCACGGTCTCGAGTTGGTTGTGACGCCCACCATTACTTTAAAAATCTTCGACGAGTTTAACGCATTCATAAAATATGATACGACGAAAATTCATATCAGTTTGTGCCGATGAGAGGCTCTCATGGTAAAATCTTGTCTTAGGCAGTGGTTTCCGCAACTGCAATGTAGTAAGGTGATATAATAATGTGAAATACCTGAGGATCACCATCGCAGATGATACGCGCTGGGGTACGCATATTAGCAAAATGACCGGTATGGCAAATCAGCGCCTTAGATTTGTCCAAAGAATATTCAAAAACTGCCCTCAAACTGTTAAACAGGTCGGATATTTGTCACTAGTTCGACCCTTCTGGAATATTGCTGCCCCATCTGGAATCCTTACAGGGTGGGTCAAGCGCACGAAATTGAAAAGGTGCAGTGAAGAGCCGCTAATTTTGTCATTGGTACGAGACCGTTACCCAAATGATCCAGGAGCTCCAATGGGATACAAAACAAGAAGCTTAATGCATGAGTCTTCTGGAAAAATTTACTTTAAGGGGAAATACAAATTTGATGGAGGGAATCGTTATACGAAACCACCGCGGTGGTAGAAACTGTCATTCCGAACCACTCGTGGAACTCCGAGCATTCTC
>JAQFYZ010000901.1:0-30885 GCA_034695085.1 Cylindroiulus punctatus
GTTTAACCATAAGAATTTTGCACGGAACCGAGGGAACCGGGGAAACGAGCGCCGTAGGCGCTCGGTCCCCGGTTCTAGAAGTTAAAAGGTGTTAATTCGAGCGTAATTTTGATGAGGAAATGACAGAGAAAGATTTCTATCGACGGGCTAAAGTTTGTTAATTTTTAAAACTGGAGGAACCCTTTGGTGCCATTTTATATAGGCCTAGGATTTCACGTTGATTGTTCGACCTGCAACTTTCAATAGGGACTAATAAAGTTACCACAGCATTATGAAGTATGAGCCCTAATTTTCCTTACTGTAATGATTTACTGCATTAAGTCCAAAATAAATATAAACTACCACTTACACGTACTTTCATAAGGCGATAAGTTGCAGAAAATAAGAAGGAAATTTATTGCTTTGTTTTATTAACATTAGTCTTTATTTTGCGGCATAGGCTAATTTTCTTCGAGATTATTAATGGTTTTTCGATTTGGTTTGTCAGATGATCATTAATTTTGTCATGAATTTGGCAAATTTTTCAACATAATTTCAGAAAATCAACTGCTAAAGGGTCGCCAGTACTTGAAAGAATGGCCAACGATCGTTGATTGTTCATTATTGTAAAACACTACTTGGACTATTAGTACACGTGTATTAGAAGTACTATGGTTGAGCAATTATTACAATGGAAACTGTAATGCTCCTCTCCAAAAACACACCATGAAGACTAAATTTCACATTAGGTCGGAACATAAAGGTAGCCTTTAAGTAAATTGGAAACTCCTTCCTCCATTATAAATATTACAGTTGGATTTTGTTTCCAAAACCATTATAAAGCAGTTTCCATAGTGATCGTATGACAACGTCATCAATTATGTCCTTTGAACTGAACGTTGCTCAGTGATCGATTTCCATTATGGAAATATCGAAAAATGTAGTTGTAATGGTACATTAAATAGGGTAACAATAGTAATTTGAGCTAAAGGTAGACAAAATGAAGAAAAGCGCCATTAAGTATCATCATGTTGTCATTTAATATGCACGAGCTTGTTTATACAATGCACCGGTCTTTTTATTGCGTATATACAAAGAGTTACAAACATAGATACAAGCATCCATCTTCTGTGAAATCATCCTCTTTACATTCCGAAAAATAACACATTTATACACATCAGTTCTTCCTTTCTTCATACATGTATTACATAAAACAGTGTACGAAACAATTAGTATACAGTATTTCACTTTATATCTGTTAACTTTATAAAATGACTGCATTTTGCCTAATGCTATACTCTTATGGCACACACTTATTCGTTTTGTATACCAATCACATGTACATACAAATAGTGATCGCTGTGCCAAGTTGGCAATTATATAGGAATGCGATAAGAAATAGTAATTTTCATATCAAAAGGCTATTCGCCAGCGTAGCCTTCAAAATGATTCTTGATTTTTCATTGATCATGTAAAGTATCAACTTTGGCTGGTGTAGGCCTATCCACGCTAATAGCATTAGAAAAGCATTTCATTTTAATTCACAAAACAAACAGCGGATCAAGTGTCGGATTAATCCAGCAAATCAGACTTATGGGCTTAAATCACATTTTATTGACGCTCAATTAATCCCTCTTTTGTAAGAACCATCTAAATGTTATCTGCTCAGTTTGCATCTGCTGTTCTTATGAGATCAGGGAAGTGCCAATCCCACAGTAACTTCGTGATATAGGAGTCTTTTCTATATTTTAAGCGTTAATTATACGCCAATATTTTGCCATAATAAATCAAAGTTTGTTTTGGCCACATTTAAATATTTGGGTCAAAGAATAGAGCCAGTTCTCCAACTTAATCAGTACTGACGCTTCAGACTTAAGATTTATTTGGTCAGTCTAATTAAAGTTAAGGAATTCTTTGGCTGGTCCTTTTCAATTTCAACACCCTGCCAACGCCAGAATTTATACCTTTAAATTTCATTCTACATCCAATGGCACATCAATCCATCACACGATCATTGTTGCTGTCGTTAGTTGTGGAAATTGACAGAAGTTTTGACCATGTAATTCCCAAAACACAGAATACCTAACTTTGCTTATCAGACAATGTTTCTGGCAATATTTAAGGGGAATGCATAGTCCTTTGCTGAGCAGACGAAAATATCCCTATCTCCATGCTAACTATAGGCGCACTTTTCCATTGAGCTTTTCAATGAAATTAACACGAATAACAACAAACTGAATATTGTGAAGCATAAAGATGTGTTCTGTAACAACTGAAATTTGATGGCTTTCAATATTTATATGTGATAAGGCGACTTTATAAACAGTACTTTGAAAAATACGCCATCTCTGGACAACATCTAGCAGAAGAACCCTATGTTAATTACCGGTTTTTCACATATAAATTGTGAAACCCACCAAATTTGTTCTGTGTTCTGTAACAACTGAAATTTGGTGGCTTTCACCATTTATATGTGAAAAACAGTTAATTAACATGTGATTCTGTTGCTAAATGTTGTCCAGAGATGGCGCATTTTTCAAAGTGTTGTTCATAAAGTCGCCTTTTCACATATAAATATTGAAAGCCACCAAATTTCAATTGTTACAGAATACAGTTTTAACTCATCTTTATGCTTGACAATATTCAGTTTGTTGTTATTCGTATTAATATAATTGAAAAGCTCAATGGGAAAGTTCGCCTATAGTTAGCATGGAGATAGGGATATTTTCGTCTGCTCAGCAAAGGACTATGCATCCCCCCTTAAATGCTGACTGTACATTTATGTTATCCAAAATTCGGATAATCATCAGCAATCACAAGGACACGTGCATCGAGCCATCTTAGCTGGCACGATCAGTATTACTGTCGGTGTTGGTTGAAATGGACAGTGTTATTGACTGTGTAAGGGAGTCCATCACACATCAGAGGGAATCTTGCAGGGAATCTTGCAGTTAGGTCAGTGTAACTGGCCACATTTTCTAGTCATATTCCAGTCAATTAGAATACTACATAAATCAATCAGACTGCGCCACTACACGATTAGTATTGCTGTCGATATTGACGGAAATTGGCAATATTATTGACCATGTAAAAGTCTGCATACCCTCTTTCCCACCCAACTCCATATACATGTATGCATGTATGTTTCCTAAAAATTATGTTCTGTTACTTCTGCACTATTTATCTACAATTGGCGCCTGTCTCGCACTTTGGTACTCAGTTCATGCGTGTTTCTCTGATGGCGTTTGATGTTTTTATGATCAAAAATTGTTTTCCAATCAATGCGACGTGTCATTGGATTCAGCCTGCACATTGCCCTCAGCAACTTTATTTTCAAACAACTCGTTCTGATATAAAAGTGATATTGCTCGCTGGGCCCAGCTGGGGGTTTAAGCGTCATCTATCATAATTCTGTGTGTGGCTTACTGCTTCATACAGCAGCTGTCAATGGAGCAACAGGGCACAAAAATGCTAATAAATAGACACTTTGGATGCCGGCCATGGCTGGCTGACTTGGGATGGATTTGCGCCCCGATAACACGTGTCGATGTGTAGAGCAAGATTTATTACTTTCATAACTTCGTTGTCACCCCTGTGTACGAAGAGATTTGCTGAATCGAAATTTACGAGGACATTTCTGGGAAACGAGGGGGAAATAATGCGGGGGTGGAACGTGATCAATTAATGGTGCTGCTGAATTTGGTGCGTGTGGCCTGGCTAAATGTCACCAGTGTCGAGAACATCAGAATGCACTCTGCTTCAAATGACACCAGACAAGACAAACGAGGAACGGGATTGGGGTAAAAAAGGATTTGAGGGAGCATGTAAATATTTAGTGGATCCATCTTCACATTTGGAAGCTGCTGCTTCTGGAAAAAAATCACGTGAATCAGAACACTTGAGTCATGGTCCACCTTAAAGTCGGCACTGGTGCATATGTCGCTCAAAACATGGTGTCTACTGAATTTGGTATTGTATATTCCATGACTTTACTATGACTTAGGCAATTTTCAATGCCTATTGGAATACAGGATCTTTTAAGTTTTAGATCACAAAACCCTTGCGAGTAGCACTTGTGATAATTTGCAACGCCAGTGATGACTTCATCAATGGTCAAAAAATTTCGATTTGGACAAAACTTCTATCAAGATCCAAAATGACATATTTGATAATAATAATAACACGTTTGGTGTCCAGTAAAGAAAAGTCAGTGAGGGTTGGGTCAAAGAAGCTTCGTAATTTTTTGTGGACCATCTAAATGTCCTCAGACTTGACAGTTGGTCAAGTTTAACCCAAATTTGTATTTTAAATAATGACTGCATTTGATTGAAACTCCACCCTATCCCAAGTTGAGGACATCATAGTTGGACGTCCCTTACGTGTGCATATTCTAGACAGTATCATAATTTTGATGATATTCAGAAACTGGCATCGAAAATCAGTACATCAAAGGCAAAAATGCAACGACCCTAATGGAAATTTGTTGACATTTTCATGGATTCCATGACTGACACCCTGCAAGTAAACAGCGTGCTGCTTTTCATGGAATGATGAAGTTTTGTAGTTTTGATACATATTTCTGGGTTTCAAACCAAACAAAATCCTAGGTGAAAACCATCGTCTTGGCAATGGGATATTGGCAAGAAACATTGAGGCAAGAGGAATAGTGTTTCGTGGAGTGATACATGCACGATGTCTATCGATGTCCATGCGCTGTTGCTGAGCGACTGCTTATCAGTCACAAGCTTATGAATCGATATTAAATTTGAAACAATTCGCCACCATCCATCTTATATTGTCTATCCAAATCACAAAAAATTGGCGTTTGGTGACTTGTCCACTTCATGTTTTATGGCTTTTGCATCATTGCAACCTACAGCTTGATGGAGCGTTAAGTCCTTCAGATGCGTTTCATATTCGGAGCATTGACGTCATCAGACGTAAAACTGCCATGAAAATGGGTTGACGTCGCATCTGGTGGTCCCTACCGGAAGTGGAAGGGTGCAGCGAAATTGGGGAAATGAATCCGTCACCTTCCAGTCATCTGTTATCTTTCGATAACGGATCGAACCCAATTGTTAAAGGAGAATCAAATTTTTCACCTCCAATCGATGGCAGCGAAAATCAAAGATCAACTTAGGAACCATCTTGTTACCAACTGCTGATTTCACTTCAAGCCCCTTATGGAAAAGAACTGATTGCAAACTTAAAAACTGGTGACAACTTGCTGGTAACTGATTATTGTATTTCCATGATGATGGTGGCCACAGATGCGTCCTTGCACCTTAATTAAACAATCGCTGATAATATACGAGACAGGGTACATTTGACAACTGCTCACTGATATCACTGCCAATACTTTCTTCAGATGTTTTATAGGTTGTAATGATTTGCAATGATGGCCAATATCCGTCATCATTTCAACTCCCAGCTCTACTTCTCTACTTAATGTTAAAAATTGGCGAGGAAATAAAAATAAGAAACACAAAGCGAATTTTTTTGAAGACTGGATGCCAAATAACGAATTTAACCCAAAATTTTATAAATATTATTCCTCCAAAAATAATGCTTGAATGTCCCCTTAGTAATGATCGAAAAGTAGTTGGGAAATGTTAACCACTGGCTGTTAAATTTGTTCAACGTGGCATTAATCCAGGACGACATTTATGAATGGGGACCAAGGACACCCTGTATTATCAAATTTGTATTTGAAACAAACAGCATCAGCCTGCAACCAGCCTCGCAATCATTCAGTTCTTTACCGTAAGGGGCGAAGGATTGCACCGAGCTGCACCGACTTGCACCAAGCTACACCGACTTGCACCGAGCTGCAGCGAGCTTCATTCAGTTCTTTACCGTAAGGGGCAAAGGATTGCACCACGCTGCACCGACTTGCACCAAGCTGCACCGACTTGCACCGAGCTGCACCGACTTGCACCGACCTGCACCGACTTGCACCAAGCTGCACTGACTTGCACCGACCTGCACCGACTTGCACCAAGCTGCACCGAGCTTCACCGAGCTTCATTCAGTTCCTTACCGTAAGGGGCAAAGGATTGCACCACGCTGCACCGACTTGCACCAAGCTGCACCGAGCTGCACCAACTTGCACCGAGCTACACCGAGCTGCACCAAGCTGCACCGAGCTACACCGAGCTGTTAAACGAAGAGACTCTTCAGCGAGGACATGACCGGCACGCAGGCGTCGCCGGCCGGCGTGGCCACGTCCGAGATGATGTTGGCGGCGTGCAGGGCCAGGCAGTCGTCGTCGACCGACGAGCGCTTGCCGGTGGTGGTGGTCAGGTAGAACTCGATGGCGTGGCCGAGCACCTCGGCGTCGACCACGCTGCTCTCGTTCCACACCACCCTGGAGGCCAGGGCGCGGCTGTCGCCGACGACCACGCTGGGGTTGGCGTTGCCCTGGACGACCGACTCCTGGTTGTTGACCAGCAGCAGCGAGCACTCGTCGTCCGAGCCGCTCACCGTGCTCTCCCGGCGGCTGGACAGGTCGCCCTCGGCCGACGACGTGTCCTCGGAGATGGTGGCCGGGGCCGTTTCCGGCTTCTTGGAGATGCTCTTCTTGCGCAGGAGCTCGCCCGGCTCGCCGCCACCGGCCGCCTCCTTGCCCTCGCGCTGGTTGAGGATGCGCGCCAGCCAGGCCGGGCTGTCCGCCTGCAGCCGCTTCATGTGCAGTTTGAAGAAGGACGAGTCCAGCGACAAGGAGCGGTTTGACTTCATCTTCTCCCGCTTGACCTCGGCGCTGAGGCGGCGGGAATGCGAGATCTCGGACAGGATGGAGTGCAGGTCCTCGTCCGAACACACGATGCCCGCATCCCGCTCGGAGTCCTTCAGCTCGCCGCTGGCGATGCTGCCCATGGACGAGCCCTCCGAGGAGTGCGACTCCAGCAGCAGAAGGGCGTCCGTCGTCTTGGTGGCGCCTCCGCCGCTGCGCGACATCGCCTGGAGAGAAAGGACATTGGCGTTAGTTGACCTCTGAACCCCCTGTTCGATCATAGTGGAAGCATCCTATAGTGGGTTGACTCACTGAACAAACTGGGGGGCAGGGCCCAGACAACCAATCAGAGCAATTTGGCTTATTAATTTGGTTTTCCCCACACAGGAAATGGTAAAGTAAACAAGGCAGTCACGATGTGAAGGGAAGGGAAGAATTGTTGACATAAGGCCTGGCAAGATTAATTCAAAACCGTTAAAAAACGTTTTTTCTAACCTGATTGGTGTTAACCTACGTCATAGCCCATTCAGTGAGTGAAAACACTATAGCCGATCATAGGCTATAGTTGTCCCGGCAAAAGAACGAAAAAATGGCGTCGTTCAGACCAATAGGATGCAATTTCCTGTTTGCGATTCGTCCATCCTGGAACGTATATCGAGCATGACAGCCATTTTCCTTTTACCGCTGAAACTCCTGAAACAGTACATCGATAAGCCGACTCTCTCCGATTGGCTGGAAAAATTTTCGTTCATTTGCCGAGACGACTATAGCCGTGATTGCCTGCGGCTAGGGGCCCTCGGGCTGGAAATCAAACGAAAATTGCAATAGCTGTAGTCGACTCGGCTAAAGAACGAAAAATTTTACAACCAATCAGAGAGATTCGGCTTATCGATGTACTGTTTCAGCTGTAAAAGGAACATGGCTGCCATGCTTGATATACATGACTGGATGAACGAATCGCAAACAGGAAATTGCATCCTACACTCTAAATGGAAAAAATACAAATGTTGAACATTAAGGGAACAAATGTTTTGAAACTATATACACACCCTATGGGTGCATGTTCATCGCATGCGTACCCTTAACATGTGTTCCTAGGGATACATTGTACCTTGAGGTACAAATATTTAAATCATTTCATCCCTTTGGGTACATATATGATATATGTGCATATGTGCATTTGTACCCCACAAAAACTGCATTTGTACTTTTACGGTTTACAGTGTATCGGTCTGAACGACGCCATTTTTGAAAAACATCAACAGAATGTTTGTACGTTGAACGTATTCACAAGATGGAATCATCTCAGTCTGCTTTGATTATAAATAAGCTTTGTTGAGGTGGTGATGAGATAATTTCCTTTTTGAAGGGCAAATTTGGGAATACAACAACTCGTTTCTTTTTAACTTTTTTTATGAATTATGTCATAAACATAGGGGATGAGAAAGAAAAGAACGAAAATAACCGAGTAGACTGATTGCGTTATCATTAAATTACATTAGCAATTTTGAACATAATCATCTTTTCTCGAGATGATGCATCTTGCACAGTATCGTTGTAAGACGTCGTAGATACAAATTCTCCATCTATTGTTGCAAAGCTAAAATGCACGATAGGTTCAGTGCTTCCAAATTGCGGTGCAAGTTGATTCAATTATTGATTTTTTTCTTGATGCGAACCACTTTCACCCACCTTAGAAGGCTCATGTAATGCGTTATCAATAGTCAACTGTGAGCTTCGAGCAATCGAAAATGCATTATTTATCAGGAAACGCATTACTTGGAGTTATTCCTCCAAATAATGCCAGACTGGCGTAACCAGGAACTTTGAAATCAAAGAATCGTAAAAATAGACGTCACTGCGTGCATTTTGGGGTTTCTAACATCTAGATGAGGCTGCACAAATTCAATCAGGTGTACTGCGGAAAATCGTTGAAGGCATGAAAATGTGGCTATGACGTCAACTCTGATAGTATGCAATGAGGTACATTATTATCATATGCAAAACCATTATTTCTATTTGCACGATGCTTTTTTCAAAAAAACCGTAAGGGATTATGTCTGAAAAGTAATATTGCAAATGCGGCAATATTTTCTTGATTAGCTTAAAATCATAGCTTACACTAGCTAGCTTGCCTGCTGTGTGTGACGGCTAGTATGTAATGACTATAGATACGCATCCTTGTCAGTATAGTCTCATTGTAACCATACAATTTCTATTGTAAAACAGCTACGTTATTCATGTAAAGGCTGTATTTAGCTGATAGTCTTTACTGACGTCAGTGCAAACCTCATGCTACCTACACATTTAGATGCTGTCATAAATTTAACACTTCTCCATCAAGACTTTATCGTAGGGTAGTGATTTGCACCTGTGATAAACCGCGTTTATGAAACATTCGAGGGTCTACATCAAGTACGTGTATTGTTGTAGTTTCATCAATCATAACGATGGTTCTATTGCTTCCAAGGGTCGGGATCCTCGAGACATCTATGACTCCCACGCATACACTTAATATTCATCTACCCTGTAAATTGGATTTGGCATCAACTAATTTCCATGAGGTACAACTGTACCTTTTAAGACTTACGAATTGCAGGTAACTCCTTAAAGGTATCATGTTTAAGTGGGCTAACATAATGGTTAATTTGACAATAATAATTTAAAGGTTCGTGACGGAGTGTACAAAATTGAAGACATGCAATTCAAAAAGATGTGCCAAAAGTATGTTTGTAAGATAATAAACAAAATATTGCAACATGCACTGTAGACAGCATGGAGAATGCGTTATTATTTAGGTGCACTTTTTAATATTGAAGTCTTGGTTCACAGATGCATTAACTAATTTTTGCATATCGTGGTACTAAGACCCTATGGACTTCCAAGTCATTAATTATTGAAGAATCTAATTTAGGGTTTTACCCAACTTGCCATAATGCAAGGTGTCATGATTAAGTGGGCTTACATAATGCTTTATTTGTCAATTCCAATTTAAAAGTTCGTGGCGGAGTGTACAAATTAAATTGAAGACATGCAATTCTAAAAGATGGGCCAAAGATTGTGAGATAATCAACAAAATGTTGCAACATGCACTGTAGGCAGCATGGCGAATGCATTATTATCGAGGTGCACTTTTTAATATTGAAGTCTTGGTTCACAGATGCATTAACTAATTTTTGCATTTCGCGGTACTAAGACCCTATGGACTTCAAGTCATCAATTATTGAAGAATCAAATTTAGGGTTTCATCTAACTTGCCATAATGGAATTATTGATTTACAGTACGTGTTAAAATGATCGTCTACAACCTGTTATGACCCTACTGACAGTTGCAAAGCTCATTTACAGGGTTCATACGCACCTGGAAAGTCAGGGATAGTTAGGGATAGTTAGGGAAGGGCAAAATGGACAGGGAGAGTCAGGGAAAATCACGTTGCAAATAAATTGCAAATACCAGTTCAGCTGTTTGCAAATTGTTTGCAAAAATCGGTTCACATTGTTACATTTTATTTCAAAAAGTTTAAAAAAGTTTGAAAAAAATGGAGCATAACGAGTGATTGGGTAGGCCAAATTCCATTTTGTTTTCACCAAAGTCCTGATATTTTATGGGCTCTCGTTTAAGGTGTCACATGCTATGTGGTTCCATTGCATTTTTGAAAGTTGGGTTAATGGCTGCGAGGGGGTGGTTTGTTGCACCTTGAAAACATCTTACAAATGTTTATCCTCCCGAAAGTGATAAACAAACCACACAAATGCGATTATTCCATCTAATATAGTTTTCGAGTCATTTTACATTATACATGTGAAAAGTTTAAAAAACACTTGTATAAATACACAATTTTTTTTAAGTCAAGGAAATTTACTTGGGTTGGTCAGGGAAAGTCAGGGAGGTGACTGTAGATTCGAGTATGAACCCTGATTTATATATACCCTGAATAATTTCATCGACATGGATGTGTCTAATCACATCCATGTCGATGTGCCAAAGTACCGGTCATTAGATGGTTTACTTCTTTATTTGAAGAAATGAGCACTTTATATTGTAGTAATGCAAACAAGGGAAGGATTCTAAAATGAGAATGAGAGGTGGTTGCAATAAATGGTGTCTAATCAAATCCGGACATTTTTGATTTTGTTAACAGTGCTAATGCCCAATACCAAACTACGTCACAAACACCCCCAACTGACCTCAACCCGCGTCATTTCCAAGTCCTGGCTTCGACAGGTCCTCGTCTTCTCACTGATGACGTCCACCACGGAGTTGTCAAGGTCACAGGAGTAGGCCCTCTGGAAGATCTTGGCCCTTCTTTCGCTGCTCTTCCTGACGCTGGGAGGGGCAGCATTGGCCGCCAGATTTTTGAGAGGGATCATGTGCTTGTCAGACACGTCCAACTTCTTTGAGTTTCTTCTGGGAGCCGCTTGCTCCAGCACCACCGTGGCGGCGCCACCAGCACCAGTACAGCTGACTTTGTTCTCCAGGAGGACAGGTGGGGCGACGCTGTTCTCCACCTTCTTGGGCTTGGGCGCCACCCTCTTGGTCGACCTGCTCTTGAAGACTGTTTCCTCTTCGATGATGTGGCGCTGCGGCGTCACTTCCGGCAGAAAGGGGCTGTCGATGCTGATGGAGAAACTTTTCTTGTCTGCCACCCACAGTCCCCTGAGCCACTTGGAGCGGAGCTGTCCTTGGTCCCCGCCGCCCACCTCGACAGCCATTGGCCTATTGATTCGTCCACCACTTGGAGTTATTGACCTGGAACACAAAAGAACACCTTTTATGCTGGGTCCAATCCAGTGGCGGATCCAGGGTGGGGTTCCAGGGGTCAGGACCCCGTTTGGCAAAATAGAAAATTTACACTAGATAGATTGGAACCAAAAAGAAAAATTCATACTAGATACAATGTAAACCATAAAAGTACATATGCATAACCTGAAGGGTACAAATGTTTTGAAACTATATACACGCCTTATGGGTACATATGTTGATTGCATGTGTACCCTTGACATGTGTTCCTAAGGGTGCATATGAGTCTACATTTGTCTTTCAGCCCTTTGGGTACATATATGATATATGATATACTGCATTTGTACTTTTACTGTTTACGGTGTAAAAAAAATCGAAAAAATCTTAATTTAAGACTTGATGGAATAGAAGTAAAAGACTTTCCTAAGTATTATTTATTTCTTGAGTCATTGAATTTTGAAACATTTCTCTGACCATTAGAATAAATATTGCGTATTGTGCATTTACATAATGTAAATGTTTTTGAAATGGACATACATGTATAATTAAGTAGACACTGCACTGCGCAGCACGACCAACAAAAAAACCTCCAATTTTACTCCAAATTTAATTTTTACTGGTAAGTCAGGGCGGATAAGAAGCCTTTCCAAGTGTAGACAAATGGGCCAGATTTCATATATGAGGGTGACAAATTTTTGCAAAAAAGTGAGCTGGTTTTCCAATTTTTTGAAAAAATAGCAAAAAAGTAAGCTGGTTTTACAAAATTTTTGCAAAAAAAATGCAAAAAGTGAGCAAAGTAGCAAAAGCTTCCTTTTGCAAAATTTCTGCAAACAACTGTAAGAAATGTGAGCTGGTTTTGCAAAAATTTGCAAAAAATGAACAGGTTTTTGAAAAATGTTTGCAAAAAAATGCAAACAATGAACCAGTTTTTGAAAAATGCCATGTCATAAATCACCGTTTTGATTATATAATGGTCGAATTTTGGTGATGGACCCTGTTTGAAAAAAAGCTGGATATGCCCCTGCAATCAAGGCGGAAATCGTAGAAGTGCTGCAATGGCGGTGCCCTTGGGGAGTTCCTGCAGAACTTCCTAACTAAGTTTGGGGATTGTGGCAAAGTGACTTCAATCAAGCTCCAACCGTAGTCTGGACACGTTGTCAAACAAACCATTAGCTGGATAGAATACGCAATAAGACCAGGAATGTAAACGCCATAAAGTGCAAGCACTAAACCCATTCCAGATGATTCGACCTGGGCAGGACGGCTTCGATCGAAGCCAAACGGTCACCAAGATCCAATAAAGAATAAGAAAAAACACTCGGGAAGTCGAGTGGTGACAAACCTTTCGCACACAGACGTGCATGGGCAATTTCACATCTGCAGCAAATTGGGAAACAACAACAGCCTTGCGTGCCAACGTCCATCATTTTGGCGAAGGATAATTATCATAATTGTCTATTGTTGGTTCAGGCGTTATATGGAACCATGCAAAGAATTTGCAGTCTGCACGCCAGTGTTGTGCGTGACGTGTTCGAGATGCAATATGATGCTTGTTAGGAATGACAAAATGACAAAAATTTGTGTGCATTTTAACACAGTTGAGAAACCAGTCCCCCTGATGGCGGGCAATCACTGCATACACCTGGGCTGTGATGGTTTGCCTGCGTTCAATGCTCCCTTAATATCAAACTTTTCAATGTTCAATTTTAAAAATTGCATCCTGAGCAAATAAACAAAATTGAATAAGCTATATGATCCCTGATAAAATGTGTATGTTTTGAATTCGCAGGATCTGCAATTAATGGCGAAACCACATTACGGTGAAACACAGACACATACAGAAAACGTTGTGCTCTTAAGGCCCATTGAAAGTGATTTTTTGCAGTTGAATTTTGATAACTTTGGACAGATATGATAATCTCAAATGAAACTAAATGTTTTAATTCAAAGTTTATATTGATAGTAAGTTCCTGCGCAATATAAAATGAAACGACGTTTCGTTTTTAGAATTTTTCCAGATATTCTTTATTTTGCCAACGACAGTAAATCTCTTATATTCCTATTCAGACGGCAGGTGCTGCCATCTATCGCCCATAAAGCAAAATAAAAGATCAAAAATAGAAATTACAGAAAAATTATTTTAATATGTTGATCAGGAAAGGAGAAATTGGATTTGGTAATTTTATGCAGGGTGCCCCCAAAGTCACAACGCACTTTCAGTGGGCCTTAAGCTTGTACTGCAGAAATGGCAAGTTATGCAGTGGAAATGTGTTTTATTCGTGTTATTTATTCAGGCTGCAATTCGTAAAATTCAACATTGAAGGTCTCAGCTGCTTTCCACACGCCGTCTGTATTGCGTTACCTTTTATGAACTGCAGACGCTGACAAATTCTCGATAATCCATAACTGTTGTTGTGTTCAGGTTACCTTGAATGAGCTTGTTTTCAAAGGTACGAATACATTCACCACTCCGCATGACCCAATTTTAACCAGGATTATTCCATCTTGATATAACTTAGCGATACAAAGCGCTTGCATCTTTGTGCACACTCACGTAAATATGTGGTTTTCCTAGAAATTCAGTGGAATTAATGTCTTGAATGACAAATGAAATGGTAGCCAGCTCAGTGTTAGGTTGCGAGGCTGCCGATTCAACGAGCTAAATTCTCATATTTCATCAACAAAATTAGATTCTGCACATTTGAAATGTTCAGAAATAATCAAAAATGATGAAGGCAAAAAATCCCATACATGATTCGGAGCACACTGGAAGAAAGTATTGGAACGACTATTTGATATACCTTTGAAATACTTACTTTTTTAAGGCATTTCTCTGAAATAAGCTGTATTGAAGCAGCAACCGCATAACAGGGTAAACATTTCGTAGCATAAAGAATATTTCCCCAAAGTATACCATTTCGTAAGTGGAATTTTCCGATGTTGAAAAGGACGGTTGAAAAGGTATTAGTGTATCATTATGTTCGAGATTGGATGAAAACGATGACCCACAAAATACGGTTTACTCTAATCGCAATCTCGAACATTCCACTTTCAGACGAAAACATGTTTTTCCACTTTCGAAACCTTGCACCAGCAATTTTAGCAGCCCAGGAGACCTGTTGGGTGGCGAAAATATCCGCGAAAATACCTCTGGTTTCTCTCACCCCTTAGAACTGTTTTCATTTGTATTACCTAGTGTATCTCATGATGACTCGGTCTCCCCAGGCAACAGTTGGAGCGATTTTTTGAAATTGTTGGTGACGTCAAACCTGACTATAGTTGCCTCAGAGCACGATTTCGTTCAATTAATTCGTTCAAGTTTGAGCTGGTGAGGCAAACCAATTTCGATTCGACTTGAGTCAAGTGCGAGAAAAGCTACGATAAAATCTCACTTACCATCTTGTGCCTCAGGAAATTAATGACGCACGAGGCCCTGGTAATGTGGAATAGAAAATGTTAAGTTTTTTGTCATATTTTCTGAGAATACTCGTTGAGTGACTTGCATTTGTGCACCATTGTAAAGGTTCTGTCTAATTTCACTTCACTGGTTGCTTTCAAATGAAAGAAAACTTTTCCCCGAATATGTACACAAAGAAACTAGACATCACATGCGCATAGTTTATATGCACAATGCAAATTGAAAAATCCTAATCTGTCCAAATCTGTCCACGTATTAAGATGTTTTGATGCATCTTTTTTATCTGCATCTAAATTGTGAAATCTTAAAATAAGATGCATTTTTTCGATAATTACAGTAGTGTATAATATTCATCCAATGATTTACCAAAATAATAGAGCATTACAGTATGGAGGGTATTTATGAGGTGCAAAAAAGGTTAATGAGGTTGAAAATGTAGTGACAAAATCGATTTGGAATTGACAGGGGCACTGCTCAGACTGGTAACTTTCGTTCATTGCAAGAAGGTGGTAATAAGTAAAACAGGCAATTTTATTTCATGGCTGCTGTCATTTGTTGATAGTGTTTAATTGATTTGATTAAATTAGGTAACCTATAACCTAACCTATCCTAGCCTGACCTAACCTAAATTAACCATATCAATAAAACTATAACATGTTTGATCAGCCACTAAAGAAAATAACAGCCCAACCCAGAATAAATTTTCCTATCCATGAGTGAAGATTCTTGCCTTAAATTATTGGGCACAATATATCTTATTGACATTCAATGATATGATGTAAAATATCCAAGGAGGCACTAGACTACAGAGTGCACGTTAGAATAGGAATAAATAAAAATTCCCCATTTCCTCGTCATTGACTTTACATAACTAATTAAAATACATCTGAATTTAAGATGGCCATCGTTTTATGATATCATTACCAGACAGACGTAAGAGAAATTTAACTGAATATAGATGGCCATCTTGTTTTAGAATGCATCTAATTCCATGAATTAGATGTTTCAATTTGCAGTGCAGCGTTTAAATACATATCATCATATAATCTTGTTTTAAATCGTTCAAATAAACGTATGCATACCCGTCCTTACTTCAGTTAACTGTCTTGATTTGACAAGTGTCAGTCTTAATTTTCTGCTATTTTTTATTCGTGTTTTACTTTAAATTGCTATTACACTGTAAAAGTGATGTTCCTTTTGCGACGTTTCCATGGCAATGGGTCGTCGATTCCACAAATGCGTAATTGAAATATGAGTGAAGTAAAACGCGTTTATGAAAAACAACAGCAAGTATAGCGTTATAGGAATCAATTCCTACTAAAGCATAATTATACTACTGAGTGAGTAACTGAGTGAGTATTTTTTAATCTGAGTTTGTTCAAAATCGTTGTGTTTCGAAACAGGCTCATTGAAAGGAATGCCTACCATCCAAATACGTTTTTTTTACACAATTTGGATTTAACAAACGCTGCATGTATTTCTTATCATGAAAAGTTTTCATCCACCATTGCCAGGTACGATTCAGTCGTGATATACGCCGATTAATTTAATTATTAAATAAAAATTAAATCGCATTTTACATTTTTCTCACCTTTCGATAATTTTTCTTAATGTAATTCATGACTTATAATCGTACCTGTCAATGGTGGACGAAAAATTCTGCATGGTAAGAAATAAATTTAGCGTTTGTATTAACTTTTTAAATCCAAATTGTGTTAATTGTGGACATACCTTTTTCAAAGAGCGCTAACATTGAACAATGTGACTTCCGCCGCCAGTGAAATTTTTATGCAAATTTTGGCCATCTTATATTCTTCGTTTATGTGAGCTCTATTTAGCTACACTGAATTGAACTATTCCACCTGAATTGCTTCAGAGATTATGGGACTCCTTGTCCAACATCAGCAACTGCGTTTATCATTAGTGTCTCGAAATAAATGGGTTACAAATTTTTTTTCATCTTCTCGAAATGGCAACGGGGGACGATCAATTAGTTGAATATTTGATAATTTGCTGAATAATGAACACCTGACCCAATTTGCGCTTTTTCTTGGCGAACGCCCGTGTGGGCGTGGTCGACTTTCTTAATTCACGGCGCTAGGTGTTCATTAATTTGCGAAATCGATCGAAAAAACTGACTTGTCTACCAACAGTCCATTTTCCTATATCGTCTATGCATGCAAAAACCAAAGTGGAGAAAAACAAACGTGAATTAGAGCATGCTAGAAAACGCTCGCTTGAATGCGTCTTTCATTTGTGTCTCTTATTTTGGTTCTTCATTTGGTTTGGAAACATTGAGATGAAATTGTGCAGTGGACGAAACGTTATTTCTGCATGCTTGCTTCCATAGTGGAAGTTTCACAGTGATTTATTGTGAATTGCACGCACAGCCTTGTTTTTCTTTTAGCATTTGCGGCTATTGGGGAAGCGATGTAAAAAAGCTGAACATTTTTGATTTGGAAAGGCAAAATGATGAAGCCATATAAAAGTGCATTTTCGCAGTCTCACACACAGTACATTAATCGAAAAAATGATCCTTATGGTGTATGTAGAGAGAACTCCATTCTAAACAAAACTGATTAGATGTTGTATAGAACCTAGAATAGTATTGGGTCTGACATTTATACATGTCGCAATACTGTTCTTTCCAATTATTACGAATTTTTAATTATTGTCTTCATCTCTGACATGCAGTGAAATCCTTCTAGTTAGTGACCTTATTGATTTTAGCAGTTTTCTCAGCACATGGCCTGTGAAGTAACATTAGAATTAACACAAATAGACATAGAACTAACATTAGGGAAGCCCCCTCTAAATGGAACACTACCAAACTTTTAAGTCACTACGTTTACATGATGCTATTAAGTGTACTTAGTCCTCTCGAATTCTGGTATGTCTTAATCTCCAGGGTGGGTTCCATAAGGTCGAAAATTCCACTGTGGATTTATGAAAACTCACCCCTTAAGAGATTCTGGCATCCCAGAATGCAATAGGATTGGCTACATTATGTTCTGTGCTTAATTTCTCTTTAGTTTTTCCTTCGTATTTTAGTTGCAATTTTGCCTGAACATTTTTGTACTTGGGTGGCATGTCATTCCGACGTATCTTATCTTCGTAATTCTTTATTCTTATCTGCTTTATGACATCATTTTAATTTCTGAAACTTTAATGCAAATTATTTCTTTTCATTGAAATTTCGCTCACTTTAAATTGAACATTTCTGTACTTTGTAAATCTGCCCCTTCTCCCCCACCACATGGCATCTCAGGTGCCGACTGCGGGTGTATTAGTTGCATAGATTGACTTAAATGCATGCATGTAAACGCGGGAAGTGTTTATGCCCCACTTAGAAGAAAGAAACTATGCCGAAAACTATCCCTTTTGCAGAAATGGTTCATGTGGATCTTTAGCTTAAGTCGAAATCCTTTTCCACACCACTGTGGAGAGAACCTGAACTAACCCAATAATGCCATTTTTGATTTAGCTGCCCCCGTTTAGGGGCAATCACTGCCAGCTTACAGGCAGTTAGGATAAAATGTCATATTTTGCCCTATATCCTTTCTTCTACAGCAAACCTCGTTATAACGAATTACTGTTATAACGAACAGTATTTCCAATCCTCGTCACAGCCTATACAGAAATGATGTTAATTTATACTGTTATAACGAATTGGATAAAACGAATTTTCGGTTATAACGAGCACATTTTCGAGGTCCCATGCACTAAGGTTACAGAACATCACTCGCAAAACACTCGCTAAACCCATTTATCAGCTCACAGAAGGTGCAGTCAAGATGTCATCGATCTGATGACAGACTTCCCGTTGCAAGACAGTCCCATTTGCGCATGTATTTGCACAATCTTCAAAACACATTATTTCAAATAACTTTTACTCGTAGGTGTGCAGGGTAGTTAAGTGTCTGAATGAAATTTCGACTTCCTTCTCATTCAGACTTTTGACACTTTTGTACACTTAGGAGAAATGTCGCCAAAGAAATAATAAACGATCTTCAATGACAGATTATTTTAAATAAATCACCATTGTGCCCCCAGAAATGTTGTACAATACTGTACAAAAAAATGTTATGCAAGTATAAATACAATTTATTTTTAACACTCATACAAGTCAGTTCAATTCAATACACCCCCACAGTCAACACCTTAGGTGCGGTGTTGTCTGCGGTTCAAGTCTGAGTGCAAAGAATATGCGTCACCTGTTGGAAAACAATGTGCCGAAGGATTTCTATCGGATGTGTCGTGGTACCCAGCCCAACAGCAATTTATCGTATTTATTGCAAGTGTGATAAGTTGAAAATTATAAATAATAATGGTTGTTTACATGTTTAGCCGCTTTAGACTATGAATGGCCAAGCTTTCCCTCACAGCTCGTAAGCTAACAGTGATTGCCTGGCAGCAAGGGGCAGCTTATAAAGAAATTAGATTTCAAGGTTAGTTGCTGTTATTTACGGTTATGTTAGATAGAACACAACCCCCACAATCCACGACAATATATCAAATAATATTTCAAATAAATCGCCATTGTGCCCCCAGAAAAGTTGTACAATACTGTAAAAAAAATGTTACGCAAGTATAAATACAATTTATTTTTTAAAACTTTTTGGTATAACGAACTGCGGTTATAACGGACACATTTTGGTGGTCCCATGCAATTTGTTAAAACGAGGTTCGACTGTAGCTTACTTAGCATAAAAATTAGCTGCTCCAAAAATATCTGGACGGAGTTGGCGAGGACTTTTGGATCACTCTGTATAATTAGGCGAATGATACGTATGGAGGCGCTTGGCAGTAAATTGAAGAACAAGATGCACTCGGATCCATTACTGTTTCATGCTCGGCCACCCGCATTTCTAAGCTGCTTAAACGGTTTACTTCCTGTTGATGTCGTTTTTTTTCTGTTGGTCAGTTAGCAGATTGGGCACACGACTCCGAGCGGAAAGTAATCAATAGCGCGATTAAATTGCACGGAAAAGTGCACATTACCATACGCCTTATTAGCTACAAGTTTTATCACCTGGCGTCTTGCATCCCTTACCTCTGCATTCGGTAATTGGATTGGACCTTTTAAAATGGTAATTGGCCCTTACACCAATTTCCCGAAGTGCAAAGATACAGATCTTTCGCAATTCCATCTCTTCCGGATGATTAAATTAGACGCTCTCCGTCTCCGAATGCAAACCGCGAATCCTGCTCGAGTTGTTTGCATCCAGAAATGCAAACGCTGCATTTTTGCCCAATTGTGCACGTATTTTAACGTCTTTCCCTCCCACGCAAAATTTAAGCGCCAATGTGTTCGCGCCTTAAATGCAGCCTATATTGCAATTGAAACCGCATCTGATGCGATTCCCAGCTTACTTCCGGAAACTAGCGAGTGGTGAAGGTTGTTAGTACCGAAATAACATTTGTTCCCCGTGGGATGAAATGCAAAGGCCCCGCATTTTTCGGATATTTACCATAAAATGAATTAAGCGCCGAAAATTCCATCTAGGATGTAATGCTCGTTTCGCAAGATTGCGTTTATTCCATGGCCGAATAACAGCTTTTTGTAATAACCAGGCAGATGCTAATGATAATATTATTTTGCACATGCAGTACTTATACAGAGTTAACTTGCTGTAAGCCCAAACATTCCTCATCAACTTTTTTTAAATTTTGCGTGGAGCACATGCACATCTCAAGTTGAGATAGTTTAAACTGCGTACATGTTATTTGCAGCAACTTTAACCATCTTCTGCCGGTTCTTAAGTCTTCAACTGGGTCAAGTAATGGTAATTACAATTGGTTTGCATGAATGCTTAACTTGTATTAAAACATCTAACTGTTTACGTATTTAGAACCGGTATAAATTTACTAAATTTAAAAAGTTATTTTGATTCTTAATTTTAGTTAGAAAATGATTGTGACCTCATACAGGTGCATGGGCTTATTTATGATTGCGTTTGAATACTTAGCTACCTGCAACAGAGCTGGCCTAATGAATAATTTTATACAATCCATAGCAAATTTTAAGTTACGATTAAACAATGGAATCCTCCTTTATTTACTTTTTTACTCCTTGGAATGTGGAAATTTGAGACATACATGTACAATCGAATAGTACCTGCTAGAAACGTACACAAAATATTTACATTCCAACCATGCTTGTCTAGTATACACTGTTCAAATATGCCACCTTCTTGGCACGTTTTTTGTATTTATTTGTAATTTTTTTTGGTACTTGTCCATTAACGGAACTACATATTATGTTAGGGTAGGTTATGGTAGGTTAGGTTAGGTTAGGTTAGGTTAGGTTAGGTTATGTTAGGTAAGGTTAGGGTAGGTATAAACGCTCAAAAAACCTAACCAAACCTAACCTAACCTAACCTAACCTACCCTAACATAACAGGCAGCTCCGTTAATGGACAAGTACCTTTTTTCTCTCTTTTGTGCTCAATTAACCTAACGTAACCTAAACTAACCTAATTACACTACGTGTAAATTCTGATGTTGCTGCCCCTTACAGCCAGGCAATCACTAACAGCTAATGTGAGTGAAATCACTCTTTCAGACTATGGCTGTCAATATGTAAAGCATTTCATAGCATTTCTGATTTTCTATACTTAACACATGCGTGCATCACCTCTGCAACTCTACTGAAGAATCAAAGTTGAAATAAAAGCAAGCGATCCTACAACACAACCGAAATTTGCATAAAAATTCGACCATTTCCAAAATTATAGCATGTACCCCGTTGCCCCACTCTTCTGAAAACCATCACCAATAAGTTCTGGATAGCTTAGACAAGTTTACTAAAAAATTGAAAGTGGCAGTTCATATTTTCATTCATGACTTGCCATCAGCAACAATTTTATCTTTCAACACCAGCCTTCTTTCAAGATATGCTACTCAAAAATGGCAAATTCGAGTTAAAAGTTGAACTCCAAAAGCCAGCAAACTCCAAAAGGCGATAGTCATTCTTCTAATCAATTGCCATCTATATTTAATACATAACTGAAAAAATAGCTTTTTGAGTTTAGTAATTGTTCGATATATTGTTGAACGTATAGCAGCCTAACTAGATGCACTCTGTCTGCAAACTTTGGAAAGGTCAAAAGCAGTTTACCTTCAGAGGTCTGTGGTGGAAGCCGGCGTCGCCGAGCAGCACTGGATGAAATTCGTGTCCGAATCGAGCGGTTCACACACGAGTACTGAATTGCAGGCAATGAGACACAATTGCTCGGCAGGAATCCCAGCCCTGGAGTCGATATAGCCATGACGGTTGCTGGGCAACGCAGGCAGTGGCGCTGCAGGCAGCCTCTTCAGCGCCATGGAGGGAAGACGCCAGCGAGGACACCCCCAAAAAACGACATCTTCAGGTAAACACGAAAATTAGCCCCGGCCAACCCCGCTCATTTTCCGAGCAATTAACCTCCATCCTCATCACTGGCCTGGCTCGTAAAGCGGCGGAATTTATGGCGCAATTATGGCACCAGTTAAATAACCCACATTGAAAAGTCCATTGCTGCCAAAAGGCCGCTATTTGAGCGAAAACGAATATGCCCTATCGATCGTTATGGCAATTTGCTGTTTAATTTATCGCGTCCTCGGACCTTTATGGCCGACAAGGGCGTTTTCAGCTTCCAATGAATTTTATGCCCAAGCTTGTGTGTTCAAGTACAAGGGCAAAAACGCCCGGGTAGTGGTGGTGGGTCATAAGCCGTATTTCATGCTCGACCTTGTCATCCACTTAAAACATTGTAATCACTGAAAATCCATTTCTATTTTTCACTGAAGTCAGCGCCCCTTAAACGGTTCGTGAGGCATGAAAACTGTTTGTGCTTATGTTAGTTTGACCATTGGTATCAGTGGCGGATCCAGGGTGGGGTTCCAGGGGTCAGGACCCCGTTTGGCAAAGTAGAAAATTTACACTAGATAGATTGGAACCAAAAAATCAAAATTCATACTAGATACAGTACAATGGTTAATAAATCGAAATTTTTTGCAAAAAAGTGAACTGATTTTGCAAATTTTTTGCAAACAAAATGCAAAAAAGTAAACTGACTTTGCAAATTTTTTGCAAAAAAAATGCAAAAAAGTAAACTGGTTTTGCAAAATTTTTCCAAAAAAATGCAAAAAGTCAGCAAAGTAGCAAAAGCTGCCTTTTGTAATCATTTTGCAAACAAATGTAAAAAGGTGAGCTGGTTTTGCAATTTTTTTTTGCAAAAAATGAACAGCTTTTGAAAAATGTTTAAAAAAAATGCAAAAAATGAAATACGTTTTGCAAATATTTTTTTAAACATGTATATTTAGGCCTCCATATACATACATGAGCTCACTGCAGACTTCAAAAGAGGTCATGTCATGTCATAAATTACCGTTTCGATTATATAATTGTCGAATTTTGGTGACGGACCCCGTTTGAAAAAAAGCTGGATCCGCCCCTGCGTATCTTCAAATATGTCCATCAGAATCTCACCCACTTCGCAAAAAAAAAACTTTGCATACGTGTTTGTTCTTGGTGACAATACTTTTCCATACGCTTGCTAAGCTGGGTCTACACAGACTACACTATATTACAAAACGTTGTAGTTATCCTGATGGAACCTCTTGCAATTGCAGTACACCTCGTATAACACATTATAGGTGACACCTCATAATTTCATAAAACACAAACAATATTCTCTGCTTCATGGACTTTGTGGGTGTGGTCAACCGGGTTTGCAAAAAGCGAATACAGTTATACCTGGAACAGGGTCTGGGAGTTGAATCTGGTTTTAGATTTACTTTAAGCCTAGGCAATAGGACGTCACGTGATCATCTTAAATTAAGCATGTTTAAACAGTTTACACTTTAACTTTGTTGGTTCAAACCTTGAATCAAACCACGAACTCCATACCCAATGCCAAATCAAGTATCCCAAAGTCATGTAAAGGCTCACACAACAGGTTTACATGCATGACTTACTTTGCGTAACGAGTATTATCTTAGGTACTTGTCCGTTAACGGAACTACATATTAGATTAGGTTAGGTTAGGTTAGGTTTGGTTAGGTTTGGTTAGGTAAGGTTAGGTGCGGTAGAAACGCGCAAAAAAACCTAACCTAATATGTAGTTCTGTTAACGGACAAGTACCTTATTTTAATGCTTTCGTGCAAACAGTGATGTTTGTTGTTACTAATATTTGTGCTAGCTAATAAAATTTGCACGCATGTCATTTTCTGCCTTTAATCAAATTTTCATTTGTTTTCTTGTTATCTCCTTTAATTTGGGCCATTAATTTCAGCAATCAACATTAGTATTGTTTTCATTCACTCATGCGACACAGGCACATACATTCATTAATTCCTAACGCTTTTTCTTTGAGAAGCTTTGGTGCTATCTTGTGGATCTTGCATATCTGCAGTTTAGCATCTTCTCTAAGCTCTTTTTCTAGCCTTATTATGGTATCAAATGAAACTCCATTTGTGCTTCTCTTTGAAGTGAGGCGCTGGAAAGCTAAGCAAACATTCATGCAGATTCTTATTCGTGTTTATAAGTCAGCTCATAAAAATTGTCCCAAGTTTCTCATAGTTCCTCATAGTTCCTCATAGTGGCGTTGTGTATGTTGCCCAACAGAGATCTCCACTAGTCTACATGTAGTAATGCCATCTGTATACGGTTGCTAAAAATATGATTCTCCGGGGCTAGTTGTGTTTGGTGCCATTGATTTGTTTATCTTTGGCAAGTCGGACTTCCTGATAGCAGTTGCTTCATCTCTTGGTAATGGCAACAACTGGTTTATGTTAGCCATCCTTGAAAGAGAGACGCGCAGTCTGGGATGCTGGGCAAATTCTCAAATTTTTTTAGTTATTTCAGCAAGCGTGTGTTCGTTAAGGGCATCTCAACTGCGTTTACTTAATTTATCACCCGATAAATGCTCCATAAACGCATTTACTGCTTACAGGCCAGAAAGCATCGTTCCCATTACTAAGCACTTTCAGTTGTAAAGTAGTTAAGCGGAGTTAATTATGTCGCCAGTGCATGCAAACTGAGGCTCAGATTTTCCATTAAAGCTCGAATTTATGCGTGGTGGAATTAAAGCTGTCATCTTAAAAACGGATTGTTTTCCAGAAAGTGCTGTACTTTAAGGCGGGTTTTTCGTTGTTTTGTAACTGGGTTGAGGCGAGGAACAATTAATTACTTAAATCCGTTCGTGACGCTCATTCACGTCAGATAGACACTTTGGTGCTGCCTTTGCACAATAATCATTTTTTGGATAAACTACTGTACATGTACATGTATATGCACCGCTCCAAATATGCTAAATATATGTATATTCCAACGTACTTGGCAGGTAAACTCCTTGCTGTCGAAATTTTGCCAATTTTGTGAAGCATCGGCTTGTGTCCTTCAGTTTTGTGTGTTTATTATTACGTAACCTATCCTAACCTGAAAAAATCTAAAAATGTTGGTTCTGAGTTATCTGCATCACCGCTAACTTGGGAAGCTCACTCTTGGAGAAATACTGAAATATGGCCAAATTTTGATTTCATGATGTCATGCAGCATCCTGGGCTCAAGTGCAAACACGATAGATGGGAATTTTCTAAAAATATAGTGATTAATAATAGATGGACACGTGTCCATCTATTACTCCATATATATATATATTCCATCTATTAGCTCACTTATGACTTTCAACTTAACTGTGAAATAGAAATTTGGCTGGTTGGAATCAAAATGCAGATATTCAAAAAGTCTGTCTCATCCGGTATATACATTAAATTCATTAGAAATCAAGCTCAGCAATCAAGAAGTTTTCGATATTTTTAATGAAAAGCTAAAAATCAATTCATCCATCTCTTCCATTTTTATAAGGGAGAATGTAAAAGCGGCATACGTATGATATAGTGATTTCGTTATCTATAAAATTCGTTTTGCAAAAATTATAAACAAACGTATCCCTACATATTGTTGATTTGATCTTGTTCATAACATATGAAAATCCATAATATGATAGAACATTTTTCTTTTCCGTTTAAATTCAAATGTGCGTTGATGATTTGAGGACGAAGCTAATCGCCAGAAACAACAAACATACAATTCTCAAAAAAATGTTTTTAAGTGAAAGAAAGATGTTTAAAATTACAAGCTATAGGAATGTACCTTGCAGAGTGGGTGGAAGGCACGCACAGAATTAATTTATCCTAGAATATGTGGCATTCCCAATTTTGTTTAGATTGAACGAAAAATGCAATACACTGTGTTGTCGACAAACATGCATTAAACAGAGTGATCAAAGACTCCTACCTTCATTACAAAAAAGTAATTAGAAACTGATACAGTGGAAAGACCATATTTTGGTTAAATTAAGGTAGGCATATAAGAGCTCTTTAGTTTTGCTTGGTGTGAGTTAGGTTTGGAAAAAAAAAATAATAAAAAAAAATAAATAAAAAAGCTCGAAAAAACACAAATGAACGGGGAGAAAAGTATAGAATGGATAAATTTCGACAATTGGGATAACTACAATGTATGTGCTATTTGGAGTAAGTCATATTATGTAGCATATTCGCAATTTGAAAAGCAAAATAAACTCAACACATGGTCACATAGCTACTGGCCATTCAGTTAGGTGCTACTAGTGGTTTGCGCTAAACAATTGCAGCGCCCCCTGTTGGCACTATCTATGAACCAATGAATGAAGTGACAAACTTTAGGAGTTCTATGATACCTTTTCCAAAAAAATTTTCCTTGTAACTTTTTTTTAATTGTTATGATATTAAGTTTTTCATCCCCTTGTACTGTTCATATACATCTTTTATAATTGGATTACATTTTATTTTGGAATTTTCCAGAATTAGTTAAACTAAGCACAGTATCGAAAATAAGTCAGCATTCGTATTAGCTGCGTTATAAAATGCATACCATGTGAATTATTTAACGAGTGAATGAGACTCCGAGCAATTTCATCATAGGGCAAGCACACTACCAATTTTTTTCAAATTTCGTATTCATATTTCATGGCATCGAATGCATGGGATCAGATAGCTTTTCAAAAGCCTCTTTGTCAATGGGTATAGGGCGAAGACTCGCTTTCATGTTTTTAGCACTCGTCCCAAAATTGATCATCTTCAGGAAGGATGGGATGCAAATGCCTTGGCACGCATTTATTGTTGCTAGGGAAGTCTTAAAGGATGATCGATCGGTGCTTAAGACAACGAACGCCCATTAACCTAATTGAAACTTGTATCTATCCCCCATAGGATGGGATGTCCAAGGTAGCAAATCACAATTCCATCTCGCCAAATTTGTTCAGATTTGCTATCTGCATTTTAATGCTCACGCTTCCATGGCCATCGGAGACGAAATTCTCCATGTACGTGGCAAAGTTACATGCTCATGCATAAATTACGACAAATGGGCTTTTATGGAGCATTCGGATGCATAATCAATGATAGACAAGGTGGAGACAAATCAATCAGGAAGTAAACTCGCTATTGTGATGGGTCATAAAAAGGATATCGACTTCGTGGATGGAAGGCTTGCTAGATAACCTATTTTCTTATCTCCAGCAAATAAAAATTGTCTGGATCATTTGTGCGTAGCATCCCTTAATAAAAAGCAGAAATGGCCCCATTTGACTCATTTTTTATGAGATAAAGCCAGCCGTCGTGCCTACATGCAGGGTGGATCAGCTCTTCAACTTGAGGTTTATGTGGGTCACAATCCATGTTATTAAGACACTGGTGTACCCCAAATAGCATCTAGGTATTTGATAACATCATCACAACTCGTCTGCAGTTGATTGTAACATTATTGGATGGGATGAAAATAGCAATGCTGTTGTCAGGGAGTGACACTCGAAAAATTTCATTATTGTTTGCTTTATTGATGTATTGGAAGATTTATTTTGGATGTGGATAATATATATTTTTGGAATAATATGTGTATCACATAAAATTGCTCGTTGTTTACATGTACACCTTTAGAAAAGTAATCCGCAATAACATTGCAGCATTGCGGTGAATTTGCAGTTTCATATGTCCATGTTCAGTTTTAGGAGGAATCTTTTTAAGCCTTATTACAATTTTACTGCCTTGCTGTATTATCGTTGCATCTTTATGGCGTTCATCTGGGTTAATTCATTGGCAGTGCGGTTTTTCTATTGTTTCGTGTTCCATATCTGTGTCACACCAAAATTCTGGCTTTAATGGAGAAACCTTCAAAAAACCTACACGGTTTATTTGAATGTTTTGCATTGCATTTCAACAGACGAATTACGACCAATTACAGGAAATTGAAAACTTTAGTTCTACTTTTCCAAAATTAATTGGTTCAAGTTTTTAACAAATTATTTTTGTAATAAGAGGACCAGCACATCCTGGATCATGAGATTCAGGATTATGAGATTCATACACAGAGAGAGATCTGGATATATATGTTGGTTGAAATGATGATGTTGAGACGACCCTGTAATTCAATAAACAATTGCATTCACTCAAGGTGCAATTTAGATTCTTCTTACAAAAAAATGTTAGAGTTTAATTTAAATCACCTTTTACATTATATCGAGGCGCATCCTGATGAAATAAAAAAACCAGCTCTCATGTTAACCTGCATGCTAGCATTTCAGTCGAAAGCATTCTATTTCTTGCTTTTATCGACGTAATGTATTTTGCACTGTTGAAAGCCTAATTATTTTGCTACCTAGAATAGTGCATCGATTTTGATGCCCTTAATGGATCTTTTGGGGACGACGGCCTTGCAAGTGGATGTGGAGATGGTTTTCGAAATTTAATAACGACGGTTTTGGGTGGATTTTGGATTTTTATAGTTCCTCAGATAGTAGTTGTTTATTAATTATTGATCTTTGACGCAAGTTCCACTTGCTTTAGCTCTATTTGAGGTAGCTGGGCTCATTTCTGTTTTTCGTGAGCTTTTTTGCTTCACAATGACGGCTGAATGACGTCAGACGTGACATTTTCTTTGCAGAAATGTATGGGAAAATAGGTGTGTTTACTCCTACCTGAGGTTAGTTGCAATTTTCTGTTCAATGACATTTGGGCTGTATTGATCTGCAAATCCAGGCACCAGATGATTACTAGCCTTTCTCAACCTGTATTTTTCTGTGGTTGATTTTATGATATATGCATTTTATGTACGTCAACTGATTTGTGCATTGCATTTCGTACAATTCTCAACGAAATAAACCTAAACTAATTATTAGCAATGAAACTATTATGAAGCCATCGGGGATAGATCAAGTTACGAGAACAGCATAATTACGAAGGCAGTAATAAGACTGCGTAAGTAATAATGCTAAAAGGTTGGTTTTTTTAATCAGTAGGAATTAATAAAGTTGTAGAATAAGCAATATGTTATGCTCATTGGATAATTAAATTTGACTAGAAAAAAAGTTATTGTAAGACATGGAGATAGATAACCATATTGCTGTTCTTCAGTTCATTTCTACATGTAGATCACAACCTTACGTATTTCGTATTGGTATGAACATTTTGTATGTACGCTCGTATAGGCCATGATGAAGTTCCATTCCATAACATACAAGTATGCATCAGGTTTTTATAAGTTTATTTGGATATACCACAAAGTATTCTCTACTTCAAATGTGCACAAACAGGGTAGGGCAGAGATAATTTCATGTCTTAACTCCAAGTTTAAATCATTTAACTATTTCTGCGCCACCCTGTATACAAGAATAACACCTGTTCCAGCGGTCGAAATTTATCTTATTTTTTCTTTTTTTGATTTTAAACTAACCTATCCTAAACGAACCTAAAATGCAATTTACTCTATACCTTACATGAATAGTGTCTATGGCTGAAAAAGGCATATTTCCTACCAGATTATACAGCTGGTTGGAATACGCAGTATAACCAGTATTTCGAATAGATTGAACAATAAGAATATAATAATAGGATTAATATAATAATAGCAATAATAGGAGTATATATTAATCCTAAGGCGATCTACAACACCGTAAATATTGTTACTCTATACAGTGGGCTGCCTGCTGGAGACGAGAAATTCATTTTGAAATGTACAGCAATTCATTTTATTTCAAGTCGGAGGAGAAAGCAATGAACGATACCGATATTCTCCGAATTTTAAATTACTCCATCGCCTGAAGCATTTCGGGGAAACCCGGAAATGTCATTGAGACGTAAGAATGGCAGTGCAGTAACCCTGTTTGACGTTACGGTATTACGCAACGCTAACGAAATAAACCCGCATCATTATTTATTCTGGCAAAAAAGTAGCCAGGACTGTCACCGCCTAATGGCTACTACAGCACAGGCCAGCAGTTTCCAGTTTCAACCCCGTTTCACAGAAACGTGAACGCAATTGATAAACGACGCTGGCTTTGTTGTTGCTCCCTGCACTGGGAATATGTTTCCGGGTTTACTTGATTAAATTCCACCGGCTTTTTTCGCCCAGTGTTTGTCCATGTTATCTTGAAACCTCCCTGGGAGAATAACCCCGAGCAGTCAAGTTTTGAAAAGCAAGACGTGCCCCTTATCGATTTCATACCTTCGGAATGCTTGCAATGAAATTGCAACTTAAAACTGCATGTGTAAAAGGGGTAAAGAAAGCTTGGACGAAGAAATACACTGCCCCTCGACGCAGGCAATCACTGCTAGCTCGTGTGCTATGTGTGATTGCCTGTTATTAGGGGCACTGCAATGGTTAATGCGTAGGCCTAACGTCATCATTACCTCATGTTTTCACTTAGTATGTGCAGTATCACGCAGAAAAACGCTAGAAAAAAATTGTGAAAATTTAAATTCCGGGATTGAAAATTATCCCTGAAAACGAACGTTTACAAAATTGCTTAATTTGTTCAAACTGTAATGAATTGCAAGTTTTTGGCAAGCCCAGTGTCGTTGGCTACCATGGTTAATTCTTAAAATCCACAACCCCTAGAAACAAGTTTGTCATAATTTCTTTATATGTGTATTAATCTTCATATGTGTATTGGTGAATTTTCGTTTTATTTCCACTTTTTTCATTTTCTAAATT
>JAQFYZ010000902.1:0-30869 GCA_034695085.1 Cylindroiulus punctatus
CGACAAGTCGAATCGAATCGAATATTCGCTTCGATTCGCGAATGTCGAATATTGCGAATATTCGCGGCATCTCTAGTGTACACCACGCGATGATATGGACGTTGATTTTCAAAACATATAGGGTTCCATTTTAAGTCAATGGATTAAGAGGTGCCATCACGACCATTAACCTGTATCTAGTGTAAAGTTATTATTTTAGAGATGTCACTGCCAGTGGTGAAAGCAGGTCTTTCACCTAACCTATGCAGGGTAGTCAGTGTACATGTAGCATTAACTTTGGCATATACAGCATCGCTGCACTGTGCTGCCCTTCTACAGATGTGCTGTCACTATTAAAATGCCAACCCTCATACATCGATACATGGTGCATTTATGAAGATTTACTTAAACAGTGAAACTCCATTCTTTTAGACATTGCATGGCGTCAGCATGGGGGAAATTGAATGTGCATTACAATTTTCATACGAAGTACTTATTTATGATCGGGAGTGGCGAAAATTTAAATTTTTGACGAGCACTATAGAATGACAACTATAGGAAACAGGCAACATGGTAATCACAAAAACAGATGAGGTCTACACGTATATAATTGCTACAATGTCACTCAATGTATTCAATTGACATTGAGCTAGGCATAGCATTCACAAATCTGATATCATTGCCAATTTTGACTGCAAGTTGTTGTGAGCAGCGCAACTTTTTATACCCGGTTTAACTCAATTCTATACTATATTATTTCAACTGGAAAGGACACTGAATCCAGATAGCATTTTATAGCTTCAAGTTTAACAACCCTGTGTGAAGTTTTTCAAGTTTGGTCAGCAAATACGAATACGGCTGTAGGTCGAAAACAAGTTCAATTTTTGAGCAATTCCAATTTTAAAACTTGACCAGTTTCTGTTTAAGGAATGAATAGACCTACATGTATTTGCGAGAGAAAAAAATCCGGTAATTATCTCACTACGTTTTTCTCATAATTTTACAAATTACGCGCCTTGGTAGAGTCAAGTCGCATCCGCAATTTCTCACAAATCGCAAACATGTTTCAAAAATGTGGAGAAATTTTGTTATACAACATGATGCGGATATCACGGCTCGAAAAATAAAACATTTTGACTATACCGGAGTAGGCTATAGCCACAAGTTATAGTCGACGTTATACAGTGTATAATGCACATGCAACACTTATGTTAGATGGCGTGAATGCGCCTAAAATTGCATTATACAATATAAGGAAACTCGAATGTAGCTAAGGTTTTTCAACTTGTAAGACGAGACGTATTTACCGCACAGACACTTGACTTGTTTCCATGGCAATGCTTTATCGTCATGTCGACTTCCTATTTAAGTTTTTATCCTAATCATTACATGCTTTCCCCAATGATGTATGCACATACAGTGGGACTGATCAATGCATTCGAGGATTTAGCAACTTCATTAGAAATGAAATTTGACAAATGACTGTTTATCTCACATTAAGCCTACTTGAAGGGTTTACACGTCATTTCATCGTCTTTCAGTTCAGATTTCTCCTCAGATATATTCTTCTATATATCCTAAACGTCAGGAAATTCTCAGTCATGGAATTTTTCTGGTAAGAAACCACAGGCTTGCAGGATTCTGAATCAATGATGAGAGCTCACTGACGCAAGACAACAAGTCTACAGAAAATAAATCTCAAAACAGTGATAAGTTGTTTATGCATCCTCTGATTTATAAAATCACAGTACATGTGCTATCGCAGAATGGACTTTTTACCAGGCAGCATAAAAAAGCAAGTAAAAAACAAGATGAGACGGTTCTGAACCGTTGAAAAAAATTGTACCCTTTGGTTCGTAGCATTTGGGTGTGCCTGTGGACCTTCCGTGTCAGAGTAAGTTATTTATAAGTCCCTGTACTCCACCCCTGATTGCAACTGCATGCAAGACTGGATCAGTCGCATAAAGGAACATGACGAAACTGGTCTAGTTTAAAGACGTTTTTGTTGTATAACCATTTCATTACACAAACGCTCGAGACCGTAAAGCATTTTGATGTTATGTCACAAGACACTGTTTATTTGCTAAGTCCAGCAAATGATGATATGATGTAACAGCCTCCTGCCTATTATCATACTCCTATACTTGCACAACTTTACTTGGCCAATTTTCGCAGGCGATTGAATAGTGAAATATGGCACGACTTGGTCCTAGTCATTTTGAATAAATTAAGCACATACTTGCCAATCCTATTTATAGAAAACCGTTAGCAAGAATGTATAATGTTTCCAAATCCGTTTGGCTTCAGTCCTGTTCACCATCCCCCCAGCTTTTTCTGTAGGCCTACGTTGTATTGCATACCCAGAATATGTATGGCAAATCCCAGTTGCAGAACAAGTCGAGCATATCACGAATCAGAAAGGAATGTGAATGCCCGCAATTTCGAGCAGGCTCATTCTTTTAAGAATGCAACAGATCATAGTGTAAACGTGCTTTGTAGTCAAGGGTGTTTTAGTTAGGGTCTTAATATACATGTATTTCCTCTAATTTCAGCGCAGGAACAAGTGAGAGGTTAGATAAGTTTGATTGGGTAGATCTGAATGTAGCTGCCAGTGGAGTGATCAGCATAACAATATTTAATAGGCGTGTATGAAAGCAGATACATGTATCCTATTGAAAAAAAAAGTTGCCAAAGCATTACGGTAAAAGGGTCACGCCATCTATTTTGCATGTATATATCAAAAACAAATGGCTAACAGAGCTACGCTGCTACTATTACTGCCATTATTTTCCTAAGTACCAAAATGGCCTTGTGAGCGTAAAAACAAGTTCTCAATTTGGATTTCCATTTTCAGCATAGTAAATGGTTGTTGATGCAATCCAACAAGCCCCTCCCCTTCATCTTCCATTGAAATCGGGCACCCACCACTTACCATTGCTAAGATACGAGCTCGTACGTGTTACGCAAGTGCATTCATACAAAACTGAGTTGTTCACGTCAGTAAACCTACATAGGCCATATCAACAAGCTTTGTCAGATCTGACGGAGGTTGGATGACACGATAATAATCATTAAGGTGCAATCTCAAAATTAAGATTACACTGCATCATGAATGAAAATCAAATGGCGGTTTTTAAAGAAGACCACAACTAATTTTCGGGTTGGGTTAATTCGATAGCATCTTCTGCAGGAATATTGTAGCCTATGCTCCAGTTTTGAGCTCTAGAACATGCTAAATAGTGATCATCATAAAAAAATTAGAACATTGTATTTGTTTTTTCTGACTGTGTGTGTTGTAGCGGGTGTGTGGCCTACCAAAAAATCTAACATGAATTCACTTGGCAAGACTTCACTGACTTGCAAACTATTATAACATTGCTCATGCAGTCAAGGTTTACATTTGCAAAAGTAACATTAAAAGAACTGGGAGGTTGGATTGAACATATTTGGACTTGGTTCAGATATTCGAGTCAGTAAAACTCATATTCAACTTGTTTGGGAATTGCCATGTGCCAAATAGCAGTGGGGATATTTTCCATATGACTGCTTTTGTCAACTAGTGGCTGGTGGTGACAGACAAGAAATAAACAACGAGCATATACAAAAGTTGAAACCACATTCATTCATGCTTCCTTTGGTATACTCACTCTGATTATAAACTCAAATATGTACAGTGAGGAGAATACGCTATCGTGCATAATCGTAGGGTTTGTGCATTGAACCCCGTTCGGAGTACGAGATACTCTGTACCAGTATATGTTAAGATACGATTATTAAAATCCAGGTTTTTGGATTATTTCAAGCGAAACAGTAAAGCAAATGTTTACAGAGGAGGCCCTGACTTATCCTAGCATATTCAGAACACATGTGCATGAACTGAACATACATGTAGTATACATAAACATGGCCCCTATCAACGCTTGCGAGTTTTTAGAAGAACACGAATTTAATTTAAGGTAATGAAGTACCTTCCTACGATTTACAAGTCAGTTACTCTTTGCCATACATGTACCTGCAAAGCGAATGCACGACCTTCGGAAAATCGTAAACCGAAGGACAGATTCCAGATTTGTGACTGTCACATATGGAAGCATGCATTGCAGAGTTGGTGGAACGGATTATCCACCCTTGCGTTGGTGGTAATTCAAGCTCGAAAACGTCAACATAAAAGATTGGCAAATTGTGGGGAAAACGAGATCGCCATTTTGGATTCAACCAAGTTGATTATATGAAAACCTTGGAGCCAGGTCTCAGGATCGATCCCAAATGAGGTTCCCCGTCGCTTCACGATCCAGTTGCATGCAAAAAATGAGAGCGAAACTTACCATTGCTACTGTTGAAGGTGTAGACAGCAGCAAACAGAAGTAGAAGCAGAATTTCATAGGGTTTGGACATTTTTGCTGAGCAACGCACCACATCAGTTATGGACCCCATCGCAAAATCGACGCAAATACAACTTCCCAGTGATTCTATTCTTGCGAGGAAGGCAGCGACCTCTTGCGAAGAAAAAAGGCGTTTCGGAAGGACCTCTGGCGGCCACCATGTCGACACTTGCGCTTGTTTGACACGAATGGTTCGAAAAAAGATGAAGTAAAAAATAAATTTAAATAATAATAGAGCTACGTGCGAGACATTTTTTATGAATTTTCTCCTCCCTTTCAACCAGATTTTCCAGGCGCACCTTTAATGCATAAAGAGGATTCTAGCTTTGTAGTGTTAAATAATATTCTGTAATAAGGAATAAAAAACTACACTTCGAAAAAGACTAAACGTCCAAATTTTCGCAAAATTAGACAGCACAACATTTTTAGGCCTCACTCTCCATGGCAATCAAAAACTGTCCTGGTACTTTGATACCAGGACATAAAATCACAAAGTATATTTTTTTCCCAAATCAAACTAAATGCACCTTACCAAGAAAAAAAAATCCAGTACACATTTGCATTAGGCAAACTCAGCCCTGAGCATTCAATATTCAGCTGGAAAATTTCACCATAGGCTACTCACCAATTTGTGCCCGGGCTTCATTTCCTAACTTCTGTTAATTCTGGGTGGCATTACTGAAGATCGAGGACAATTACTACCAGCTGAATAACATGAAACGCCTTCAATTGCTAAACTAGTTAAATACCAATTCATTAATTTTATTGGGACAACAAAATATTAATACACACAAACACTTGGGATACACTTGTGAAGCCTAAATTTATTGTCAAGTTTTCATATATTTTTTTCCGTTTTTTCAGTTTTTTACACAAACTCATGGGCTAAAATGACATTTTTCAAGAACTTACACTCATACTTAACTGCAGTACTTAACAATTTTGTACAAATACTCAGCAACAATCCCCAATGAAACGTGCGTGGGCTTCGTCATTCAAAGTAGTAGCCATGCAACGGATGAGACGTAAAAAGCTTAATTAGACAATAAAAAGTGGCTACATACTTGAATTATATTCCCTAGGCTGCAAACAAATCACCCAGTGCAACATTTCACTTTGCTGAGTAATATTTCCGCTAGATTCCCCATTCCCATCAGTTAATACGAGCAAAACCTCAAAACTCGTACCTAGAAGACAGACTTCTTTTAAAAAGCTTGCTCATTTCAGAGTACAGCCACAAAATTATATACAATTAAAATAAAGGGAAATTCCCCGAAAACGGGGAAATGAAATAATGATAATTCCGAGTCGCGTCGTAATGAATGGCGACACCAACTAGCCTATACAAATTCGGTTAACAGGTACTTAATTACCAAGGAAGGAAATGAAGTGGAATTGAGGGCGAGAAATAGTTTAATTGATGCTACTAGAAGGACTTGACAAAACATTACGAATAGGATTGAGGAATAGTAAGGAGAGGAGGTTGGGTGGGAGAAATAGTGAGGCCAGATTACGTCGGCAGGAATTACTACTAAGAGTTTGACATGAAAGAATTTTGGCTCTTCCATTCCTCCAATTCCTTGATTTGCTGTCGAAGAAATAATATCCTGAAAAAATAAGGAAATTTTGCAATGAAAATTAAGCATTTATCAAAATCAACAAAAATCAAAAATTTGGACTTATATTATAATTCATAATACAAATTTTCTCTACTCATGGATTCATTGTCAGTGTTTTGATTCAACGAAATTACAAAACCTAACCAGTTTATTAAAAGGGCACATATTAAATTTATTAAATACGCAAGAGAACATAAATAATATATAAAATTTCATTTTTCCATGACGTTACATATCCAGCATAGTTGAAGCAATCTTAAAATAATCTATTCTCTGATCCCATTTCCAACAAAGTATATGATTTGGGCTTACCTTTGCTCTTGTAAAGTAGCTTGAATTTCAGCAACCCTTACGAGTGATCTGGCCGATTTCAGCTCGGCAGATACTTTAGTACAAGTTAAGCTTCCTATATTATGAGCGTCTTCACTATATTTGTTAGCCTGTATCAAATAATATGACAATGTAACTAACTTGTTTCATACAACCATTAAAAATTATATAACTTACTTGTCTTTCCGCATGGTCTGCTTGCCATCCCATGACATGTTTTATTAGATCATCCCTAAAATAGTTTGCCAAGGATGGGCTAAGAGTTGGAACAGCAGGTCGGAGGGCTGCAGATGCCAGCGATGTTGTGCCTGCACTTGCTATCCCTTGTAGACTACTTATACTAGAAGTTGGACTATCTCGCCTATAAAAATAATTAATCAATGGAGTCAATTGATATTGCATCAACCATAATTAATCGTAAAATTATGAAACATTTTGTGGAAAGCAAAATTCAAACCTTGAAGATCGGTGACTATATTCGGAACCAGGGCTCGACCTTCCTCTATCTCTGTCTTCCTCATTTCGGAGAGGTATAGATATAGCTTGGTTTTGTGTCAACGTGGGCAGAGGAGATCTCTGAGTAGGAAACGGAGATGCATCCGGTTGTGTGCACGTGGAATGAGGGGAATGTCCTGGCACGTCTAAAGATTGCAAGGGAAACAATCAAACCTCAAAAACAAACTTGTGACTTAAAGATAACCCAAATTTTATTGTACGTGGAATTAAAACGTAATATTGACATCACCCTACTTACTCGAATGTGCGAGGGTTACTTGTCTTGTCAAGAACAGAGCAGTTTGCAAAGTTTGCAGGGCTAAAGAAATAGAAAATAAAGATGTAACGAGAATTGATACTTGAACGAAAAACGTTTTCCTGGCCAAGTGTTTGATGCATACAGACCTTCATGTGCCGAAAGTTCTGGTTTTTCCATGTTTTGCAATCCCTTATTGCCAGTTAACTGGGACAATAATTTAGGTAGGTTGGCGAGCGAGGGATTATTGACTGAAGACGCATTTTGATGACTCGTAGAATTACACTGCTGGCTAGAAAAAGACACTGGTGTTTGCGACTGCGATTGAGAATCGCAATGAGATCCAGGTGGTGTACCATCAGAAGAAATATCCATATCTTGCGTCTGAGAATCTATAAATCAGAAAATCAAGTTAGCAACCTGAACGCAAAATGTAAATCTACTTACAAGCACTTTATAATATATTGGTGCATAACATCAACAAATCAATTTTTTTAAAGTTGCCTTTTCCAATTCCGATGATTTTCTGTTTTCATGTGTTCTTGTTTAAAATATACACAGCACTACTTAACTATTAGAAATACGTTTTCAAGGCACTGAAAATTTTCCCCTTCATTCTAAGATATTTATTGTAGAAACCACTTTAGAAATCACACTCGTCGTTATCAACATTTGAAGATACAAAGTCTGTAAACATTGATGCATGAAAAATAATAAGGGTAATCTTTAAGTTCTTTAAAAGAGCCATCCATAAAAGTGTGATAAAGAGCAAGAAAATGATAGAATAGAAACAAAAAGACCTTTTTGCCAAAGATATTTCCATAGAATAATTTGCCAGCATAAACATAATTTACACAACATCTCACCTTCACTGCATTTTCTACTTTTGGCTCGACGATCACCATCTCTCCGAGATGGCTCCTTTGATGAACGTTGATCTGAACGGTCTGTATGCCTTCCTTGTTCTTCCTTGAACTGTTGATGGCTGTTACTGCGGTGGGCATAGTCTGACTGGGACGCCGAATGCCCTCGAGATGTTGAACTAGACGAGGATGGGCCTGCTCCCTGTTTTACATGGTTCACGTGATGACGTTGGTCCTCGTGGCTTCTTGTGGCTACATAATGTTGATGGGTAGTTGAACGAGCATTGCGCTCACTGGAATGTCTGTCACCTATTAGAAATACACGATAATTAATATTATTACATCAATCATCCATTGATTGATATCCAGCCCATATCAGATAAATTAGTCAAATCTGCATGCTAATGCTTAAATGTAGTGTAACATTTGATGCCTTCATAAACTATTGGTACATATGGATAACATTTGTGGTTCAAAAACGAAAAGAATGTGAAATAATGTAATGTTTACGTTTGAACAAATTTCTACAAATTTATTTTCAAGAATTTATTTCCTTGTTTAGTTAAAGAAACGAGGAGTGTGCAACAAATGCAAACAAAACATCTCAAATTACCGGACTTTTCATGGCTAACATCTCTCCCTTTATTAGCTTCAGTGGATGACTTTCCCTGTTGCCTGAAACGATATAAAAAATTGTAAATCAAAGATGAAGACATCTCTCAACATAATTACGCGTAACTACATGTAGGCAAACATGAGATCACTTGACTTACCTCTCCCATTCTGTCCATTCCTTAGGCTTTTCCCACTGAGAAACTTCTGTCTTGCAGTTGTAATAATATTTCTTGCCAGAGGAACTAATGTGCTCAGACCAATCCCCCACTTGCAATCTTTTCTCTTTTTCCTTTTCCCTTTCCTTATTTATATAAAAAAAATCATATCACCAGTGCAATCATGGTTTAATAAGACAAGAGCTTTTGGCATTAGACTTACTTCCGTATTAATACTCCTATCGTGATTGCTTCGATGTTCACTATTACTGTTGCCACTGCTAGTAGCATCGTTGCTACGATGTGATGTTGGATGATGTTCACGACTGGTGGGCCCCTTACTTTTTTCTTTAGGAGACTTGTTATAATCTAAATGAAAAACAGCCTCTGTTCATACTAATTTTGCAATAACTTCCAATTATTATCCAAAATGCCAACTTAATTACAAGTAATCAATTAGTATGATCATATATAGAACTACAGATTCTACATGATCCTTATATAGGGATGAACTATTTTATGGTGCTTAGCTTGTACATTAGTCTTAGACTGCCTCCATTCTCCGAATATATGTCAGTTCAGCACCATGACACTACATGTTTTTCGACACATTTTCAGTGATTTATGAAATATTTTATTCATCTAAGTGCATCTTCTGTGATTTAATATATTAGAAACTGCCTACTACCATGTGATCTTGTCTAGAATCGCACATTTCAATTCAACTCAATATCCTGCAAGGTGTGTCACTTCTGAAACAACAGTGCACTATGGGAATTTGTTTTAGTTACGTCAATACTGAAACGAGGGTGCGATATCATGATCGACACTTTCATGCAATTTTATGAAGATGATCTAGATGGCAGCCGTGCAATATCATGGCACGAAAAGTCAAAAAGACGACCACTCAATAGAAATTAAAGCATGTATTGGGTAACATTACACACAGATAAAACCTACATGTTATGGATAATTCGGCCCCAACAATTTGTACAAAAAACTTGGTCTAACAAACTTTAACCTGTCAAATAAAGTGCAGTCAACGTTTAAAGTTTTATGTAGTCTGCCGACATTAATTAACGAACATGCATGAGCATACAAACCCTGAACGGTATTATGATTGCAGTAAAGCAGCAAGTTTCACTTGCCCATGCATAGAACAATTTGAATTGTATACATAGTGTCAACAGAAACAGAACTTTTGAGTCAACTCGGTGCTGTACAACTGCCTAATCATATTACCAAGTCTTACTATTAACTATTATCATTTCTTACTTTAAAACACACAATAGAAATGTACCATACATTATGTACTCAATGGCAAACTTGTAAACTTCTGGATGGGTTACAAAAATTAATAATGGTTTGTGAAATATCCATGGCTTGACTAGATGGAATAAAATCATTGCAGTTTTAACCTTATTGGTGTCGTTGCCAGTTACTATAGGCTACCACAGTGTCATGATGCTCAAAAGATCACGATGTAAACGTACTACATGATCAGCTAACGATTACCGTATCAGGTCAAACAAAAAGACAATCTTACCTTTATCGTGCTTTTCTCTATCTCTTTCTTTAATTCTTTGTAGATAGGATGCTTTGCTGCTATAGGACCTATCTCTTGGGCTGGCCCTACTGCCATCAGGGCTATCACTTCGATATGTACTTCCATTACTTGGTGAATCTCGCATTTTGTCACTGTAACGATCATTGTAGCCGACCTTGGAATACTTATTTGAATTCTGAAACAACAGAAGACGAGTGCAGATTGTCAGTTGAAATTGTAGAAAACTCATCCATTACTATATAGTTGATAATCACAAACATGCAAAACGCTCTTGACAATTGTTTTATACTTAGGCTACACCAGTGTTTTGGCGATATTTCTACTTTGCTGTTTGACAGACAAATGCCACCTATAGATCATAAGGATAAACATCATAGTTTCAGCTGCTGCACGAGTATTGCTCACATGCACCGTAATGGACATTAAAGTCGTGGCAAGTGACAACACTAATTTTGACCTCCTTGTACTGATGAAATCAAGGAGCAGTGCTTGTGTCACATATCTGTATAATATATTACTATGTTTGTTTTACCAAACGATTATATGCAGATCCAAACATGCATTCAGACAGAATGTCATTGGAAATTTAAAAGCAAAACAAGGGTACATGCATGAAAACTTGAATGTTGTTTTTATGCTCTGTTAATTTTGTAACTATATGAACAATATTATGCTCACACATTTGAAGCATCTGATTCAAATGTCACACGAGGTAACTGAATACACAAAATATCATGAACTAAGCATATCCATTGATGTAAATGCAGCTCACATTAAATCAAGCGAAAGCGAAAATGGTTAAAATATTAAACAATGGAAACGGTGGCAGCAGCATTGTTTAACATTTCCCTGGAAATATAACCAGCATTAATGCTGGTTATCAATGAAATTGTTGATAGCATTAGACTTCCTCAGACAGCAGAGTAGTTTTTTTTCAGATTTAGGACGACTTCATTTTGACTTGGGTCATCATCCTTCGCAACTAACCTGGTATGGATGAGCTTGGTTCCTATCAAAATACCTAAACAAAATAAAACCAATATAATATTAATGACCGAAATAGGTCAAATTTTAGGGGTATTAAAAGGGAATTTAATTTCGTCTCTTCGTTTCATGACAACAAACATGGCGGTTCTGTCATTAACATTAGGGTAATAAGCCTGAAAAAATGAACTGCATACCCATCATTCAATCGTTGAAGTTTCCTTGCATGCATTACCATTAATGCTAATGTAATTATTTATATTTTCTCTACAATTATACCGTAGTTATTGCAATGTAAAATCTTAATTTTATCGACTACAAATGGAACGAACGAAATCCCTGACCAGACGCCATGACACATACGGGAAAGTACGAGTCGGCGCACTAGAGAGAAGCGCATCAATCGTATAGTTTTTTCGGTTTTATAACAAAAACACACGTTTATACTATTGAAATGATCTGCTGAATTGTTTTAGATGAATATTAAACGCATTTCTTCTTAAATTGGTTAACAAAATGAATCTCGACTTGCTGATCCTATGCTAACCAACTGAAGCCAACAGGTAGCTACGCCAGCACCCCTAGTAACGACAAAAGAACTACAGCGGCCATGATGGAAAACGCAATCGTCTGTTGATTTGTACGTGAAACAAAGCCCACTAAAACATTTACGATTTAATATTGTAGAAAAATAAAGAAAATATTAAAATTAAGCAATTGCTTTAGTAATTACGATTATAATAGTCTCTAGTTCTACACACAATTTTCATAAATCTCATAGTAGATCGTATTTGAAGCACAACTGGCTTTTATAATAAGAGTAACACATGCATGACAAAAATACTACTGTAGCATGTTATATGGGCAGATATCTTTTAAAAGTAAGAGTATATATGACAAGATTGTTTTGAACGATTTCATATCAGAAAGCTCGTTGTATGAAACCGAAACCATAGAGAATCGCCCAGTTCAGAGCATCCCAATATGGCAGCTTAGTGTGTTTATTTTGCTGGCTTGTTGAACTTGTTCAATTCGTCCCTATTTGATCAGTGATATGTGTGGTATTTGAATCCTGTTAAATGCAGGTCTTTTGGATTGTTTGGCTTCATAATATTTTTACCGTTTTAATCCGTTACTGACTATGTAGTGCGGAAATTCAAATATTTCGCATCGGGTATTGTCTGGTGATGACGAAATGAGGAAAAGCGGCTGACCCACTTTGTGCCCTAGGCGAATGGCAAGTGTTCAAAGTTCTCTTTTGTTTCAAATCATGCAAATAAATACAATTTAAATTAACTATTCGTTTTCGCTTGAACTTTGACAGGTGATGAATGCAGCGCAGTAAGGGAATGCCTGGTCCTAGCACCCAAAATGGAAATGGGGAGCAAGGTTCAAACATACATTAATTTCTGTACAATTAAATTTAGGTCGCGTTATGCTGGCAATTATAGGGTATAAATTTGTGGTTACTAGATGGCGCGGCATTTAATTGAGTATGTTTTGAGATGGTGCTGGATAAAATCAAATAATGATGAGAATGATGATCTTTTTGATAATAATAATATTAAATGGAATGAAAAAGTGAAAACAAAAAAGAATAAACAAATAAAACAACTATATGTACTGTACAATTTTCATGTACATGCATGTACATTATAAACATTTCCACGTTATCTGAGCTTACATACATGTACATGTACAGTACATGTATTTCTTTTTACTAGCACAAGAGCATGACATGTAATATTATGTAACACAATTTTGTCCTTTGAGACCCACACACCCCTTGTGATACTGCATTTCACACATGTCTAGTGTTACATACTGTAACAATATTTTACAACTCATTCAATACTCGCACTTACAAATGCCCAATGCCCACTTTTATATTTTCAACCTGGAATTTTCCACGCAACTCCTAGACCGAGTATGTATGCTGCAACCAGCATGAATTGAACCATTTGTTGTTGATTCTTCAATGTTTTACATACTGTACATGTATCGACATCTTGTTGAAATGCATGAAAAGTTGTTTACATTGTAGAATGAGATGTTCGTTTACTTGCTGCTGTTTATTTATATAAAAAAAAAATAAAACTTGCATGACAAAAACACGAAACTGCGTGTGCTGACATTAAACTTTACACTTTTTGATAAGTTTGTTAATTTTTTTTTTATAAATTTGATAAAAGTTACCATGTTGAAGACGAACGGTACCATACGATAGCAAACAGCTCATTCTAAAAAGCAAACAATTTATTTAGCCGTTAAAAGAATCCTTTTTAAAAGCCAAAAATAGGTTAAGAATTTTTTTACATGATGGACTACATATTGAACATGTTATTTTGCATTGTCCGTTTTTATTTAGCTTTACAGAGACTTCTTGTGGCATTGGATCAAGTGCAAGAGAAAGTCAATGGTACTGAGGATGATTATCTATTTCTAATCAATGTGCTGCAAAATCGAGAGCTCAGAGCTCTAGTGCAGGTACGTTTTGTCAACAATGCAACCAAAATTTAGCCAGTTTCTACTTTAAATGGGTCAGCTGTCAAAATCAATAAAACTTATGTATGCACTAGTTTTATGCTTGTGCAATTCGTGTAATGACAATTTAATTATAAACAGTTCAGATCCTGCTGTGCACTCACTCCTACAAAGGTGTGAGCAATGCTTCCCCTCATGATGAATCTACTCGATCAATTCTCACAAATAACATTTTGTCTAAATTTATATCAGAGGAGGAATTCGATAACATATTAATATTACATTACATGATAAGTTGCTGTGCCAGTAATGTAATATAAATTGTTTTCCTTTTTTACAATATTCATTTTTAAAATCTATACAGGTGCACAGCTGTATTTCTGAGAATGGACAGCGACTGCCACTGCCAGTAGACGTTTCATCCTTAGGACTACTCGAAGATGTAAGTTCACCAACTTTGGTGTAAAGATATTCGCTAAATGCAATTTTGTAATCCATATTTCATTTTTTAAGGTTTTTGAAATTTTATGTGAAAAAGATCACATTTCTGAAGTACATGAACTCTGTCAAATTCTTCAAGCACCACATATTCAGGGAAGTTAGTCACTGATAAACTATAACGTAGCATTTCAAACAGAAAAAATCATAGCCATGTGTTCATATATATTTACAGGCAGTTTTAGCAGCACATGATAAGGTGGCCAGAAAAGATTACTTTCCAAAATTGCCTGAAATTCCACATGAGGTTGACGAAGATGAAGAGACTGTAAAAATTGTTCAACTTGTGAAAAGCAATGAGCCCTTAGTGAGTAACTATTATTCTGGATTTGTATATTATGCCTGATGTGTAGTTCAGCATTTTTAATTTGCCTGAAGTATTGAAATAAAATGACATTTTGAAAAACACAATGCATGTAATTTTAAGTTGTCTAAACTCTTGTAATTAGATGTGCTAGATTAGTCTTTGCTAGTAAGTGAGCCAATATGGTGCTCAGTTTTGAGTTTCAATCGGGTTTCTTTGCAAATTATTAAGCTTGCCATAACGAATGAAGAGCCATTGGTGGTAAGTGCTTTTCCACTAAAATGACCACAAGTAACTATTAGTTGCACTATGTTTAATTAATATTTGTTTCGTTTAAATATCTGTAGCATTGTACAAACAATATCTGTGTATGTCTTAACTAGTTTTCTGAATTATCCTGACGTTTTAATGGTAAATATAAAAAAAATATCGGTTGATACGTATATGTTAGTTAACTAAAGTTGTCCAAAATAGAATCAAATTGAAGTCATTGTTGAATTTCAAAGTATATACATGCCACTGTTGAAAGATATAATTTCAAAAAAAAACCAACATTTTAGATGCATTTTAATTTGTTAGGAGCTTTCAAAAACTCATCAAAATACATTAAGCATATGCGCCTTCATTGCTATCTTAGGAAAACTCTTCATCTCCAATCTTCTCTGTCCTGTTCTCGTCAGTAATTCTTTGTCATCACTAGCACTTTTGCTTTTACACTATAAGCATTTCTAGTAATAATTACCCAAATTGAAGTAATTCAAATTTGATACAAAAACATTAACCAGACGATTTTCTTTTCAAAACCAAAATCCTATTTAGGTATCATTTTCCAGATTTCCTGAGTGCATACTGCATTTACTTCATGGTTTCTAAGCCGATTTGAAATGCAACTCTAACTTAATTTCTTGTCACTGGAGGGTATCAATACCCTACAAATTGTGAAGTAGATAAATGGAAATTTTACAATTGCATTTATGGTCTCAGCAAATGAAAATTTTGAACTTAAGCTGATGTGCTAAATGGTTTTCTACTATCGCCTTTAAGTAACTAACCTGATAATGGTTGTAAAAACTAGGCAGAATTTTTTTTATCTTATCCTATCTATTGTATGAGTGTGAATCTTAGCTAACTCTACTAAAGAACTATGGTAAAAAGGATCAAGCTATTTTGCTCAAAGTAATCTTTTTGTAGGGTGCAACTATCAAGATCGATGCACGGTCAGGAACCATCATCATTGCGCGAATTATGCATGGAGGGGCAGCTGATCGAAGCGGTCTTAACACAATTTAATGTCTTTATTTGATCTAACATTTAGGGAGAAGCATTTAATGTATTTATCAACTCTCCTTGCTTTGTATAGGCTTGATCCAAGTAGGGGATGAGGTTCATGAGGTTAATGGGATGAATGTTCGAGGAAAAACGCCAGCTGACGTTCTCAGAATTTTGGTATGCAAGGTTTAGTGAAGTTGTAGTATTAAAATAACATGCAAATCCTCATATTGAATCAACTACCTTCACTCCATTTTATTCTCTTATTTTCCAATCTGGTAAATCTGGAAACTTTAGGAGGTAAGATATTTTGTTCGTCATTTCTCATTTCTCGGCACTTGCTGTCTAGTTTTAAAGCCTCATTTCTTTTTCAGCAAAGCGTCGATGGAACCATTACTTTCAAACTCATTCCATCTGATGGCAAATTCCACGCCAGAGAAAGTAAAGTAAGAATTTGTTCACTCAAATCAATGAGGATGTTGGAAAGTTTAGTGTTAAGGATATTAATGTGAATCCGGACGTCAGGTGCGTGTACGAGCCCACTTCGACTACGTTCCAAAAGAGGATCGGGAAATCCCATGCAGGGATGCTGGGCTCGCATTTCAAAAGGGGGATGTGCTGCACATAGTAAACCAGGACGATCCGAATTGGTGGCAGGCAAGGAGAGAAGGCGACAGAAATATGAGGGCAGGATTGATTCCAGGAAGGCAGCTTCAAGAAAGGCAAGTAAATGTGTTATGAGGAAAGAACTAAAAAGTATTGTTCAATAAATATTGTTTTCTATAAATATAGGCGAATATTAGCTGCGAGAAATGTGGAAATTTCTGATGAAGAAGAAGATAGTAAGATTCTGATATCGCCTGATGAAGAAGAGAATGAATTATTAATTACTACCCTATGTTTTACTCGTAGTTGTACCAGATTGCAAATCGCCAGGGCTATCTAAGAAAAAGAACCGAAAGACCAAAAAAATTATGTACGAGGCCAAAGAAAATGATGGTAAATGTAGACTAATTTTTGTTCGGTTGTTGTCAAATTCACAGAACACTTTGGTAATATTTGGATGACACCTTTTAGATTACGACCGCGAAGAAATTGCAACCTATGAAGAAGTGGCCCGCTTGTATCCTCGTCCAGGCATACATAGACCAATAATTTTGATAGGTACCATTATTCAGTTCCCAAAAATCGTTTACATCCATTCCAAATCCTTTTCAGTGGTTTTGCAACTCAGTTGTATAATTTATCAAAACACAAGTTCTTTTTTCCACTGTTACCAGGGCCCCCAGGAGTTGGCCGGAATGAGCTCAAGCGACGGCTAATTGCGAGTCAGCCTGACCACTTTAAAAAAACTATTCCACGTAATGGTTTATTTTGGATTCGAAAGGAAACTTTAAAGAGATAGTTTGGAAGCTTCAATATTAACTCGTACATCTTATTGACAGACACGTCAAGACCGCGTAAAGCAGTTGAACTCGAAGGTAACGAATATTATTTTGTGCCGAGGGAACAAATGGAGGAAGAAATCCGTACAGGACAGTTTGTTGAACATGGTGAATACAAAGGAAATTTGTATGGCACTTCATTGGAAACAGTCAGATCCATCGTTAATGCAGGCTACGTTTGCATCATGAACCCTCATCCCCAGGTAAATGTCAAGTTGTGCATTTTCGGCATAGCTAGTTTGGCTCTAATTTCTTTCCTTAACAGGCCTTGAAGATGTTGCGAACTGCAGAACTGAAGCCGTTCATCATTTTTGTGAAGCCTCCAACTTTTCAAATATTCAAAGAAACTCGCCAAGACAAGCATGCAAGGTCAACATTTGATGAACACAGTTCAAGAGGTTTTACGGTATGAGCCAGTTATTTTCTATATAATACATACCAATAATCAGACCTGATCATATCAACAAGTACTTGTGAACTCGTTTATAACATTTGACGTTTTGCTGTACCTTGTATGGTTTTAAGTGACCAACAAAATAGGACGTGCAGTTAATTTTGTTGTTCTCTGTGATCACTAATATCATGTTTATAACTATCTGTTTTCTCAGGACAGCGAGCTGCAAGACAGCATAGACAGTGCAAACAGAATAGAATTTTTGCACGGCCATTTATTTGATGCAACAATTGTGAATGAAAACCTGGCAGAGGCCTTTGAAGAACTCTTATTGCTTAGCAAGACAATAGAGGTGGAACCGCAGTGGGTACCAGCCAGTTGGATCAATTAATAAGCATTCCAAAGTTTCTAATTAGTTCAATAAAAACTTGTAGAATGTTCTGGAATGGAAACTTTACCCTAATACATGTATTTTGATAATATCTATCAGTTGGGCTTCCGGCCAGGCCGTTTAATCGATTCTCCAGAAAGACCAAATTAATATTTAACTCAAATGCAAGTGTAGAGTAAATAAGCAGCAAACTGTAGTCATAGTCCACACATTCTGCTTCCAATATTATGGTGATGAGGACAATGTAATAACCTTCCATACTCAGAGTGCAATAACATCCTCATCGAATACAGATAAATATTTAACATGTTTTTGGAAGATTTGTGCTCTTGAGGAAGTTGAGGTACTGAAATGCTGAAAACCAAATGTGGCATTTTGTGGATTCTTGTTCAAATTTTTTTCTGCCATAGATGGAAGATGATATGAGGGTATCATAAAAAGTATCTATACTGTAGTGATACAAAATAGCAACCTTGCATTTTGTTTGTGCTGTGACTTCAGTCAGTATTTATCACCATGGGTTTGCTACTTTTCCCTCTATCTACTGTGCTAACACTTATGCAAACTTAGAACTACAGGGTGAATACAAGGTGAATAAAAGTGTGACTGTTTAATATAGTCTTATTAAGGGGGGGAATTACAAGAAATTAAATAATTTTTTCTTACTGTAGCAAGTTGCTAGTTGCTAAAAGAAATAAGGCTAATGTTGCAGTTAAATGCCTTGCCTTATTTTAGCTGCTGTAGGCATCATGATCTGTAGGCATCAGTTTCATTCATCTTATTTATTTTTACATCCTAAAAGGACAGTGAAAGAAATGATAAATAATATGCAGTCACAATCACTTAAATCAAGATAAATTAGGTTGATTTTTTTGCTTCATCCCATTTCATACAGCAGATATTTTTTTAACCGATGCATATGTTCTGAACTTATATTATTGCTGTTAATGTTGTGTGAATGCCACATTTTTGCACCAAAGAGACAGTATTAATAATAATGACGATGTCTGAGCACGGCTGTAGGTGATATGAACATATACACTAATTAAAAAATTCTTGAAATGAAAGTCATTTGATTATTGTGGATATTATCCGCTCAGTGAACACTATTAGATACAAATTAATAGCTTGGTGGACTGCAGTTTCTGAATATTCTCTTAAGCACTGGTGTTAAAAGCTGCTGAGATTGCTTGATTGTGCCCAATGACAGCCTTCCCTGACCTCGATCGTAACTATCTTGATTTTATCTCAACTCGGAGGGCATGCTAAATTTACATGCTGAAGCTTTAATTCAGAGGAAAGGATGGCAGTCTCTAATAAAGCGTCCATTCTATGTATCTTTGGAGAAACAAGCTTAATCTCTCAACTATTGGACAAGATATTATCAATTACAATAGTTCGGCTGCATGCAAAATACAGTAGGCACAAAAAGTATAGGGACGACACCATAAAAAGTACTGTATGCAGGGTAATTAAAAGGAGTACAGTTGTAACCTGTATATATTATACCTGTATTACGTTATATCCATTACATAGTTTATGTAATGAAAAAAATATCAAAATCAAGGAACTGCTTCAGAAAACAAAAAATTTACTTTTTCGCTGAAAAAGTTTGACATGAAAATAAGTGAAATTTGCTGTGATTTTTACATAGTTAAAATCATAGTTATGAGGCAATTATTATTTTTTTTTTCACAAAGTGCAATCAAGGTACATGTACATATGGCTTTATCAACACCCCCTGTTGAATCGCAACATGATGGTGCCACAAATGCCAAATGTTAAGTTTCACTAACCAGCATAGCTAGGTCACAGTGAAAGACCTGATCTCACCACTAAATATGTCTGCGCAGTGACCAGGCTACTGTACTGTACAGTTTTGCCTATTTGCCACAAGCCTCTACAAGTCCTTGATGAAATGTCATGTAATACGCAACCTCCAGCACTTTCAATTTCAAAAACATTAACCAATCGGCTTGCGAGTAGAACCCACTCACATTCATCTAGTTGTTGTGCAGATTAACTGATAAGAGCCAGTCTAATTACAATGGCCAATGCAGGCAGATAAGTGGCATCATCATGGTGCATCTCATTGTGAGCGCATATACTATATGTGTTGCTACTATTAAAATTCCAACCCTTGAATTCAAACCATTATATGTGTACTGTCAAAGTTATGGCATAAAATAGCATGCTTTTCATCATGTACATGATGTGTACGTATTTTATACAGTACTGAACTATATAGCCATAGAAAATATATGCAAATCAATTGATTATATCTATTTTGGGCTTGATAAATCAGGTCAGAATAAATGTCAAGAAATATGTCTCAGTTTATTCTCTCACCTCACTACATTCACTTCTAGTAGTCATCCAGCAAAGGTTTACTTCTGGGCGGAGGTGCTAACTGTAGGGCCAGAGCCTCATTGTGGAAGCTGCTTGCATCATGACCGCTTCCAATATCCGACAGATTGACCTAGAAACATTGGTAATTTCACTTATATAATCAAATTGTTTTAAACACTTCTCCTGCACAAGCGAATCTAATAGGCAATACATCAAGGGGTGAAAGGGATAGTGGTGTACCTCAAATTTAAACAGTGTAGCTATTCTACTTATTTCTCAAACTTTTGCTGCCTTCTGTCAGAGGTATACAAAAAGCTTTGACATTCTACACATTTTCTCACAACAGTTCTTACATCAGTAGATTGCAGTTGAAAACAAATGACTTGCACCACTATCCCTGTCACCTCTGCAAATAGAGAATCGAAGAAGTGAAACTAGGTATTTGACAACTTACCTTCGACCTGGTAAAAAGCATTCGTTTCAATGTTGCTACTGCATTAAGCTGCTCAGGCTCTAAACGAACCTAATAAAATCAATTTCGATACAATAAATTTAGGGCAGGAAAAAGTCTTGTGCACTATGCTGGTAACGAAATTTACCTTTGATCTGTGACCATTTTCTTTTCTCGGACTTGGGTTACCATTTCGGGAATGTTCATTAATTCGCCTTTCTCTCACTCCAAACTGTCGCTCATTTTTATTACAAAGCAGGCATACCCAATGTTTTTCTCCCTCGGATGAATCTGCCGATGAAGATGGTGTGGATGTTAAGCATCTTTCATGAAAGTTATGACCACATCTGTAAAACAGTGCAACACGAGATCTTTCACTCTTTGATTTAACCTATTTAGCGAAAGTTATGCGAACTATAGTTAGTTTTAAAATTCCATCGTTTCGACATTTCCTGGTCTGACAGTGATGCACTGGAATGCACAATAATTAAAATTACCTAAACAAGACTACCATTTCTTTCTCGTATGAATCGTTGAGTTTTGAACCACAACTGTTGCAGGTGTTAAAATGAGCTGACCCATGATTGGCCTTATGTCTCAACTGAACTAGTTGTTCATAGAGATCACTGTTGACAAGATTCTTGGCTGTACTTAATAACGTCTAGAAAATAATTGAAAATACAGTACATCTTTACTGTGATAAATATTGATAATATGTAATAATAAATTGCATACCATTTCATAATTATACGTTTCCAACATTCCTAAGAGTAATTCTTTCATTTCTCCAAAGTTGCTGCTTTCATAAGATGCATCCTTGAAAAGTAATAAGACACCATAATTTTTATTTATTCTCAAGCAAAGGCCAGAGAAACATTTCAGAATGTGTTGTGAAATTAAAACATCTTTATAAAATTAACTAATCCAAATATGTACACTCGAACCTCATTATAAAAAACTCGCTGTTAGCGTGAACAGTATTTCCAATCCTCGTCGAATCACAGCATATATTGAAATAATGTTGATTTATACTTTAATAACGAATTCGGATGAGCATTTTTTGTAATAACAAACAGAATTCAGGGGTCCCATGCACTAACATTGTTGTTAAAACGAATATTATTTGAACAACACAATACAAAAACATTAAATGTCGGAAGGTGCTGTCAAGATCTCTTGGACCTGATAACAGACTTCCTGTTGCAACACTGTTGCCATTGGTATTTTTTAGGTGTATGGTGTAGTCTGAATAAAATTTCAACTTTCTTCTCATAAATCTTCAACAAATAAATCACAATTGTATTGTAAAACATATTTTTTCTGGCTACTGTTATAGCGAACTAATTTCGGTGGTCCCATGGAATTCGTTAGAACGAGGTTCGACTGTATTATGAGCTTGCCCGTACCACCTTATATTATAATAGTTCAAATTGAATTATGAATTGAAACATGCTTGTCTTTTTTTCATCAATCTTCATGATTATTTTCGATTTACCTGCAAAATATTTTGCAAAATCGAAGACATCTTCACGTATCCCATCATCGAATTCAACAAATGATGAGTCAATTCCTTATAGGCTGAAATCGTAAACATTCAAACTGGTAAAACAACCAGCCCCACAATAAAACATTTTTAAATACCGGCCAGTTTATTTAAACTTACCAGAATAAACCTCTGTCCTCATTAGGTCACCATATTTTCTATGCTGCATCATAAAAGCTTCCAGTAAAGGTAGCCATAATCCCTACATTCATAAAATTATCTCTATTAAACACAAATCTCATTGTATGTCAGATAAACGATTATAGGAATGTTGGATTGACAAGAAAATCTTTCATACGATATGATTAAATTGTGAAACAATAAGAGACCAAACTTGCCTCTCTTTCAGCTTCTTCCACTTTAGAAGAATTTCTTTGGCAAAACTGAATCACAATGTCTAAATCATTTCTAATGCAACCCAAGTAATGAAATACATCTGACACACTACATGAAGTAGCCATCACGTGATCGCTTGACTGGTGCATAGTCTCATGGAAATTCTAGGATCAGAATATTATATTTTTGAGATACACTAAGAAATCAATGCTAAAGTATGGTTATATGCATCCGATAATTTACCTCTAGCATAATTCCAAATGCACCATGGACATCACCCATTTTTTCTAAAATATAAGCAACTGCAGCTCTGATGTTATATTCTTGAACAATCTGTAAAGATGCAAACAAACACCAAAATCATTCAAATAACATAAAATCAATGAAATATAAATTATCCCAGCTTGCACATTCTCCTATTTATAAGGAAAACTTCATAGTCATCATACCTGCAAGATAGCTTCCAGCTTAAAATCATCACCGCTTTGGATGTAGCCTAAGACGTTATGAGGTTCAAATTTGCACATCAGGCGTGTGTAATTTTCCTTTAACGAAGAATTGAGAAATAATAACTCCACTGTGCCACCAACATTAGAATCATTTCTGAAAAGGTTATATGGTTAGAATGCTGAAGTTTAAACAATGCATGACTCCAACATAACAATTTACCTTAGCCTGAGTAGTCCTCCAAAAATTTGAAATTGAACTTCTGACATGTTCTAACAGCAGAAAATCAAAAGTAAGTGGGACTAATACACAAAAAAACTTTGCTGGAAAAGGCAGAATAGCATGTTACCGTTAAACGTTCAATAATTTCATGAATTCTTGTTGGAAAGTAGGTAACGAGCATTTCTGCAGCTTTGTCTTGATTTATTCCTGTCAAGTGCTAAATATTGGTCAAAATATTATTTAAAGTTTGGCAAATGAATTTCAAATACAGTATGTATCTACTAAACTCACCTCAATCTTGTCAATGACCTCATTTTCAATAGCATCCCTTTCGTCATTAGATATTTCCAAATTCTTTAAATGCCGGTCAATAAATTGAAATACATCGGCCTGATAAAACACAGATTAGACAGCAGTCAACCAAAAACATATGAAATATATACATGTACAACTATTCCGAACATAACCTTTCGTGAAGCATCTTTCAGATAACAAGCTATGATCTTGTGCCACTCCCGCCGCTTATCGTGGAGAAACTCACAGACCTGAAAGCTGAAAATGTTATAATGTTGATATGATCACCAGACTATAATTTACACAACTAAACTAAACAGCAAACTAAAGATGCTAAGATACAACAAGGCTCAGCAAGGCAGCAAGTGACATTGTTTTCATATTATGCTCTTAAAAAAATTATCTAATATCAGCTTATCCCACATTATTACTCACAATCTAGCTCTTTCTGCTAAATTTAACAATTTTCGTTCTTCGTAGTGCATTAGTCCCCCAGCAAAAAGCAGCTCCAACAAAGCTTGCTGACGCTCAGCATGTCTGGTCTCATCTTCAGGGTTTACCAAATATTCAAGGACCTATTTTAATAGGAAACAATCTACATTAATTGGTTGGTTAGTTAGTGACTACAATGACTTAGCAAGTAATATAGCTGGTAGCAGGATAGAGCAAATGGAAAAAGAAAGACTCTATCCACCCTGAGTGCTGGGATTAGTGCATTACTGTTTGCAGCCAATCTGTTTGACTAGCGTGCTTTTACATGTCTCTCAGAAATGTTGTTTGTGAATTCGCGAATTTTACCCCTTTGTATCTGTCATTGCATTTGGCAATTAATTACCTTTCAAATGAATTATGGTACACAGAACAACGACTTTGGAAGGACCTGCCAGTCCAGAGGTTGGGCAGGTCCTCTAGCCTGGTAGAACAAAAATCAGACTGCTGAAGTCAAACAATTACCTGTTCAAATAAGGAACGATTAACCACAATCGCATTGTCAGCCTTGGCCATTTGTCTGGCCAAAAACGTAAACAATGCACCAACTTGAGAAGGCTGAAAAATAAGAAAAAAAGAATATAAATAAGTAAATGGAACTAAATCACATCATATATTTATAAAGCATACATACTGTAAATCCATTCCCATCAACCATGACCTCTAGTAAAATGTCCACCAATCTTTGACGCTGAAGCAGCCCAGCATCTTTGTTAAATTCTGGTTCCTCAAATGACTGATTAAAGTACAACAATTAAAATTTGAAAAAGTTAAACACTGATTTGCAAACTTTATTACCAATGCCATAACATTAAGCAATTCTCTAGTATCAAAATGCAGCAGCGTCTGTAAATGCGGATAAAGTGGTTCATCTGGAAAGAACATAACAGATCAAAGCTCAGAAGCACTAAAGTCAGATCATGCACCTTTCATTGATAAGCCCTTACCATCAGATGCGTTTCTTGTATGCAACATAGTTAAGCACCTGAAAATCTGTTTGAAAGTAGGAAGAGAATTGGAAAGAAAGCTTAAAAGAATTCCGTACGAATCTATTTTGTTTAATCAAAAATTAACACACACACCTCTGTTTTCACCATGACCTTCTGCTCGTTGGGTATATTTCCATGTGGATAAGCTCTGCCAGCAAGACAACAGCTGACACAGAAAATATTGTCTTCATAGTAAAATACCAATACAATACTTATAAACACTTGTAATTAAATCAAGCATAGAAATATTGTACCTGGTATAAACGAGTAACTTATTTCCGGTTTTAATTACATCATCTGGAAAGTTAAAAAACCTTTTAACTTTAATTCCGTTCAGTAATTCAATAAATAAATTTCATTTTGTTGGTAATTTAAACAATCTGCGACTGGATAAGTCTGCAAAATAAATCATACAAACTTCTTGTCATACCAGACATTGGACTTCCAGATGAAAGTCCATTCTGTAAAACTGTCATCAGTTCCTGTAAAAACCCCAATAAATAGAACTGTCATACATAGACATACATGTATCAGAAGTTCACACTTCCCACTTACTAAACCGTCATCAGTTCTTGTAAAAACCCCAATAAATACAACTATAATACTGTACATACACATATCACAAGTTCACACTTCACACTTACTTGGAATGGAGTAGTGTAATCGTTCATCCCACGGGTAAATATATAAATAATTGCATCATAGAGGCTATGCTGGCGACACAGTGTGACCACCTAAAAATGGATGTGCAGTACAATTTAAAAGATGCTGGCGACTTGCGTATTTGTCAAATTCTGACTAGGACTGACCAGTGTAGGTCTATTTAATGTGTAGCAGATAATATTACCTGGTGAAGATCCAGGGTTTCCACATTTAAATGAACGATGCAATTCTCCAGCACCTCAAACAACTCTTTAGCTTCATAATGCTCTACAAAGTCTTTGAGCACGACGGGGATAATAGATGTTAAGGAGTCGTTTAGAATGTGTGATTCCAGGGATTCGAGGAAGGTGCTACGGCTAACAGGGTGATGACTAAATGTTTCATATAACTTTTCAAATAAAATATCCCTGAAAGTAAAAAGCAAAGATAACACAAAACAATTGTACAGTATATTACATTACTGTTATACACATAGAAGCGCGCATTATTTAATCATACGTTTTACGTAATATGATGCAATATTCAATGCAAAGAGGAATTGCATCTAAAAAGTGGTCTTCAATTGTATCCTGCTTGGCACTTTCAGGAATCGTTTCCATTGTATGTTCAACGAACATAAATAATAGATCCAAAATCTAAAAAAAACGTATACAAAGTATACAAAAAATGTATATCTGCAGTATATTTTATATAAAAATGCATATACATGTACAGATAAATTTTGCATCAAAAAAGATATTTCAATAAACATGTACAGATAAATTTTGCATCAAAAAAGATATTTAAATAACGAGGCAATTGAAATTCACTAAAAAGTTTATATGGTAATTTGTTTTGCATATTAAATCGTAATTTGTGTTTTTAAAATTATCAGTAAAGTGTATTGTAGGAATGAAAATAATAAAAGTAAAAACGCACCTTTTCAACCAAAACAGATTTCTTCTTTTCCCTCTTGTTAACTAAACATAAGTAATTTAGATTGATAAATCTATTAGTGATCTAAACTACTGATAAGAATATATCATGATTCCTAAACAATACTCACCCACAACAGCCTTTGCTTTGTCTTCATAAAATGAAAGAGCAAGAGATAAAGCCTCAGAGTAACGATTTTGTTTCACAAGTTGATCGATTCTCTGCAATTGTGTGATTTCTTATTAGAAAAGCTCACACATAATATCTAAAATAGGGCAAAAAAGGATTTGGACAATATTATATAAACCAATCCTACCTCATTCCACAAGCGTAACGTCATAACATGTACAGACTTGACTCCAAGAAAAATTAGCTGTCCTTGAAATGAAGTTACAGACTGGTAACAAGAACGCTCACCAGCCAACGCCTAATGAAAACAGGCACCAAACATTGAAAAGAATATATTCATTGTGCTCAACAAAGGATTTATCTTTTAGAGTGAACTGAAGTATTACCATGGCCTTGCTGACGTTGCCCCCTGTAGCCAACCCTTTAAAATAGCTGCTACCATAAACAAGCTGGACATCAGCCAAATCTAATATCTGTGAAGATATTTTATTAAAGTACCACTAAATTATCAATATAAACATTTTAAAAAAATCTTAAATTACCTCCAATTCTTCCTGGGTTCGAACATCAACAATATGCAAATGTTCCGTAGTATCCAAAATTACTAAAGTTCTCGAATTTAACCACTAATCCAAACAAAAAAAAAACACTTTAATAGGCCAGCAGTGATTACAACAACGTTTCTCTTATCTAATGGACGACCAACAAGAGTTATGAGAATTATGCAGTTTCCAAAAAAAATAGCTAGGGATTACCGTAAAGTTAAGGCATAAATAAGAGACTTCCAATTTCTGCAGAGGTACAAATTGTATTTTGTCTTTGGATGATGCAGCAACCTGTTACATAAGAATTTATACCTTAGAATACATTTCACAGTACAGCACAGCACAGACATGTTATGAAAGAAGAGCTACTTGCTTGAAAGAAGTAAATATTATTTTCTCTTCCAAATGCCAGAACCGGATCAATGACCCTACTGTCAGGCAACACTTGAATAACTACAAATTGCCAACACAAAATTGGCAATGTTTTTGGATTAGCCTGTAATCAAAAATTAAAGTTGATAAGTATGACATTTGAAATCATTCAAATAAAAATGCATATGCAGATCCAAAGTGGTACCTTTAATGAGTGGGTGAAGAGAACTTTCAGCATTGGTCGAATGCTCACGACAATAACTTTGTTAAGGGTAGCCATTGCAATGATGCAAACATCTTGTAGGGGATGATCTTTAAGGTGAATCATGTTTAACACCTGAACTGCAAAAACTTCCCCTCGGCTACAAAGACAAATCTAGAATTACATTTGAGATCCCATAGACCAACTTCAGTTCAAAATATCTCATCAGTAAACTATATAGTGACAGTCCTTTAGATACCCAAATGAAAAAGCACACTTACCTTCCTGAAAATATACAACGAGAATCACAGCCTCGAACGCCCATTGTTCTTTTAAACGTCAACTCAAAAACAGAGCCGCCACTGTCACTACACACGGCCAAAGTGGGATCATCTGTAAACTACCATCAGATGACAGAATTTACCAAATTTGTCGCATTTTGTGTTTTGTTTGTGGTCGTGTGAACAAAACGTGGTTATTATTTGTGGTCTTCAATCACTAATCAGGAGTTTGTTCTGAGTATTAGTTATGACACGTACCTGTATGTGGAGAACTGCTGTGCCCGGAGGATGAGAATCAGTAATTGTTCTTATTATCTTCCCATTTGTCAGGTCCCACATCGTTATCTTTGTACAAATTAAGAATGGCAAAATATAATGCCAGCAAGTTTGCTAGAAATTATACGAATGTAATACATATTCTACACACCTGTCCTTTGGCAAAGCCAACTAGTAAACGTGTGCTATTATGGTTGAAACCAAGGCTTGAGACAGATCCATATTGCTCGCCAGTAGAAACGCCTCCCAAACACCATTTCAAAGCCTGTTTAACGTCTATATGAGTAGATAAATTGATTTTGAAATTATTAATATTTTTGTAAGTAATTCATCTTAGGAAATTTCATTTCTCACCAAAGACTAGAACAACACCATGAGATGTTCCAACAGCTATCAATGCAGCAACAGCCTAAAAAGAACGATTGTACAAATCCGAAAAATAGAGATTACAATTTCAAAAATTAATAAAATGCAATGATAATGACATCATAATCGATGACCCTACCATGGCAGTTGGCGTTCCTGCATGAACACGGTCCTTTATTTGCAATGATAAATTATCGAAAAGTTAAAATTTTTAGAAGTAGACATGTCCAATAAATAAAGCTATGCACTTACAGCTGCAGACACCAACTGTGACGAAATTCCTCGGAGTGTAACGTGTCGAATGACTGAACCATGCACCTTCTGAGGCGAAGTTTTTTTTGGCCTAATGCATATGACAAAACACATTGAAACATGTTAGCCATTCCTGAAACAAACTATAACTACTGTATATCCCAAATTGCATTCCTTACTTTCTTTCGTATCTTTGACCCCTAGAATCAAAACTACTGGTGGACGCGACAGATACGCAATCACCAATTTCTTGGAAAAGCCCTGCAGGCTGAACCGCATCCTCATCACTAATCGTATCATTGTCAGACTGGAAACTCACAAAAATGTAAAAGTAAACATAAATATGCAAAGTGGGAACTAAAATAGCAATTAAAGCACAGTATATATACAGCTACAGAAAACTCTTCTTACTTCGTATAAAATGCTTTCTAATGTTGGAGGAGTCTCAATGGGCGGAATGTCATACTCAGCATCATCCAGCTAAATAGAACATGAAAATATTTTACCGATTTATACGTTTGGACCCTATTTCATTAAAAATTTGTTGTGAGGAGTTGAGGTTTCTACATGTATATCATGGGACATGGAGGGCTACTTGGCTATAAAGACCTCAACTTCTCACACTCCTAGTTTTTATGTAATATCCCCCTCTGGTTCTTTCAAATTTGATCCATTTTGAAAACGTGATTAGACCAGAGCCCTGTTTCATAAAAAATGCGGCGTGTGAGGAGTTGATGAATCTGAGGGAGAGTAGTGAGGAGTTGAGAATTCCATGTAAACTTAAAAATTACCAAGAAGTACCGGTGTAACTTGACAAATCATAGACTGACTGTCATACACACAGTGTAGGCATATTAGCTGCTGTATACAGTATTTACATCCATAATCATGACAGCACGACTGAAAAATGGTGCCATACACACTGTATGTATACGTTGTGAAACCCACCTCTTCAATTTCTTCATCCAGACTTTGTGTATTTGTGGACATGTTTACATATGGAGAATTACTAATTAAGGATGACGAATCATCCAAATTATTTTCACTGTTCAACTCCTCCATCTTCGATTGAACAGGGCTGTACAGGTGCATGCACTCATGCAGACGCCCCCTTCCCCCTTGTGTCGAACTTGGGCAACTCCAAGGCGCGGATTTTAATTTTTTTTAAATGCTTTTTTTTTTGGCAGGGCCACATTTCATTAAAAAAAAAAATGAGGAATTGGTGAATCTGAAGATTATCTGTGAGAAATTGAGGTGTTTACGATTTCCTAACCAAGCCTTTCATGTCCCACGATATGGAAACCTCATCTCCTCACGACTATCTACAATTTACAAACCATCAACATGTTTTGTTGGTTGAGGTAATGTTGGTCGAGGATAAAGGTTGTTGAACCTCGATCGCTGCCATGGATATTTTAGCAACATCAATATATAGTTACGTTGACTTACATATTGTTGTTGAACTCGCATACTTTTTACAAAATTTGAATTCCCCGCTAAAAACTGGCAGTACGCCGTTAGCACAAGCGCTATACATACTATACTTCCTATTAGGAACATTCTGGAACTGCTGGAACGTTTGGAGTACGTTTTGCCTTGTGTGACTACGTTTTGCATTGGTTTGAACAGTTTGACAAACATATCTTCCTGGATTTCGGTGTTATCATGTCGTACATGCTTCAGCATCTTCACAATGGGTGGCAAGCAGATCAGGCTAT